>JAJOOG010000321.1:0-40668 GCA_029582565.1 Solanum infundibuliforme | reverse complement strand
AATTGGCACACATATCCCTAAGTTTTATAGTCATGAAAAGAATACAAATGTTATTAGTACTTACTCGGGGTTGTTGGCACATACCATATAAAAGCCAAATATTAACATACTCGAGATGATATATGTTGAGAATTTGCGCCTTGTCAGCCAATTAGGGGTATCTCTAGTAACATTATTGCACTGATACATCCACCAATCAAATTGTGCCACTGCCTTCTTCCAGCTAAAAGAAACTAGTTCAAGATCATCAATTACGAGAACATGTGTAACGCTGAAAATTCTATGGATATCATAGACTAAGAACAAGTGTCCTCTATAGGAATAGATCCTATAAGTATGGACGAAATATAGAACTCAAGAGTTGGTTACATCCTCTTAAGAAGATGTGCTTGGAAATTCTACAGCTCATATATGTAACTAGGTAAGCAATCATTGTTTAAGCATATACTATATCTTTTTCAGTTGAACCAACGTGATACAAATGGTACAAATGCAACTTAAAATGCAAATAACATAAAAGACTTTACATACCTTGTGAAGTGAGATGGTCGAATAAAATGAGCTCAATCTAGTATAAATTTTGGTAACTTAAGATCTTTTCTGTATGTTATGTTGACACTTTAACGGTCCTTAACCATAGTAAGCATAATATGAATAACATGATCAGGTACAAGTGGAAATTGACATCTTTATTTCGCTCTACCGCACGATCTGAATTATGAAGGAAGGTAACATTTCCTAAATGTCCAAGCAGGCCCCTAATTATAAATGTGGCGCACGACACATTCATAAGTAAGGCTCTACTACACACGGCTTTGTAGACTCCCTAGGACGAACTACTCTGATACCACTTTTGTCACACCCCAATCCTAGGTGAGGCGGACAAGTACCATATGAACACATGCTTTTCAAGTGACCTATGATGAGTAAGTAAAATACTATTCTAATAGATTTACTAATGAGAAGCTTCATAAACAAGTCATGTCGACTAGCTGAATCGATACATGTGACAAGTGAAACTATGAATACAGATGAGAGCTTTACAATGTCTACAAAGCCTCTATTGGAATCCGTGACTGTACCACTATGAAAATACGCATAGTAAAGACTTGAAAAACCCCGAATCAACTTGGAGCTCACCAACAACCGCTGAGTATCATGTGCTTCTATTGGGGAGATCTGCTAGTTGAATACTTATACCTGCAGCATGTAATGCACCGTCCCCAATAAGGGACGTGAGTACGAAAGAATGTACAAAATATGTAAGGTATAATACAACCATATGTAAAATGAGAGCTCAAGTGAAACCAAATACAAATAGATAAGGATTTGAGACCACCTTTACTTATACTTTTGGAATCCTGTATGTTACATTCTTTTCCTTACTTTTATGTGTGTTATAATTTTATAAGACATATAATACAATGACCAGCTGATCAGTGGTAGAACAGGATGACCCATGCTAGGCATTTTAACCCTGGGATGCTGTTCTCATAATTCCACAAATTTGGATCGGCCCATGCTAGGCTTTAGCCCCTGAGCTACCACCCTTCTATATCAATTGGGATCGGCCCATGCTAGGCTTTCGCCCCTGAGCTGCCACTGTTCTATACCAATTAGGATCGAGCCATGGTAAGCATTTGCCCCTGGGCTGCGACCTATAATTATATAGATTGCTTCACTTAGATTCTTTAATCTCTGAGATTGTTGTTTTGATGTTCATAACTCTTTTGAGATTGCTGTTTTGGTGGTCATAATCATTGTTAAGTTTTGGAACTATGGACTAGTAGCAGAAGACATGAATATGGAATTACAATAATAACAATGAAATGGGAAGCAAATGTGACACCAACGTAATACTTAGGAGCTTATATGACTCAGTAAGCATTTTGACATCTCAAATTAAAGGACATACTAAGTGAAGACATTTAACATTCAGCTAAGAGATTTGAACTCTATATGATAGCAAGTACTCACTAACTAATATCAAATACAAGGTATACATGAATGTGGAACCAAGGGAGAACGTGGGCAGATTCAACTTAAGAACGGATAGATATTCCAAGTAAGTACATATAAAATGTACAATAGAGCAAGTAGGGATCTTGTGAGGTAACATTATAGTCTAACACAATGGGAGTATTAACCAATAATGGGAACTTATGAACATGTGAAAAGATGACATATATGACGGAATAGACAATTGAAGCAAGTTGGCAAGATATGGGCAAATTGTATATCCAACATATAAACATATGTATAATATTGAAGTTGAAACTTAGTTGGGAAAAAGATAAGAAGTGATAGTGATGGAGAATATAAATCTTCTTTTGCAGAAATATGTTTGGAAAATGGATTTATCCATCAAACTACTATCTTATTCACCTAAATCCAATGGAATTGCAGAATGAAAAAATTACCGAACTTTGAAGAAAATGATGGTTGCATTACTTATAAGTTCAGTTTTACCATAAGACTTGTGTGGAGGAACTATCCTTACTGCAAAAGGGAACACCAAAATTTTTTGTCTTTTGAGAAAGAAAGCAATTTTGTTTGTTCAGGACACAATCTATTCCATATGAGTAATGGAAAAGAAGGAAATCCAACTTGAAATATTTCAAAGTACGTGGGGGTGTCTAGCCAAAGTCCAAAGTCCTATTCCTAAAAGGATAAAATAGGACCTAAGAACTGTGGACTATAAAATTAGACTTGAGTAGTATAGTGAAAGGTCTAAGATACCTTGGAAAGAACAAAAGGAGAATGTACTTAATAAAGAGATTCTGACATGTAGTAAATGTCAAAGGACATCTACTACCTTCGGATCTGATTTTGTAACATTTCCTATGTCTTATGTGGACTCATCCTTTTGGAAAGATGGTGTCAATAGTGAGATCATGCAATCTTGAGCAACCGTATTGGAAGTTAATTGATCTTCTTCAAGAAAATAAACCTTTGGGTTCAAATTGAATCTTCAGAAGGAAACTGAAAGTCGATCGAACTGTTGACAAATATAAAGCAAGACTTTTTGTCAAAGGCTTTAGACAAAAACAAGGCCTTGATCTTGTCGATATATACTTGTCAGTAACTAGAATTACATCTATTCGGATGCTAATATTATTAGCTGTGGTGTATGACTTCCAAATTCATCAAATGAATGTGAAAACAACTTTCTTAAATGGAGAATCGGTGGAAGAAATTTACATGGAACAACTCGAGGGTTTTGTGGTTCCTGGTAAAGAAAAGAAAGTGTGCGAACTTGTTAAGTCACTTTATGGACTAAAATAAGCACCCAAACAATGACATAAGAAATTTGACCAAACCATGTTGGCAAATTTATTTAAGAATGATGAAAGCGATAAATGTGTTTACATTAAAATCACAAGGTCATTGTTTGTTTGTATATTGATGATATGTTGATCATCAGTAGAGATACTAATGACATAAATGTTATTAAACTTATGCTAGAAAGAAAGTTTGATATGAAAGATCTTGGAGTTGCTGATGCGATCTTAGATATAAGAATCCTTAGAACTCCATAATGTTTAGCATTGTCACGGTCTCATTGCATCGAAAAGGTACTTGACTAGTTCAAATATTTGGATTTCAATATTGTCAAGACGCTAATAAATGTGAGCTTTGCATTTCAAATGAGTGAAGGCGAAAGTGACTCACAATTGGATTGTGCTAGAGTATTGGGAAGTATGATGTATATCAAGAAGTGTACGTGATCAAATATAGTATGTGCTATTAGTAAACTAAGTTGGTTCACAAGTAATCCCAATCGAACTCATTGGATGACAATGAAAAGAGTTTTGGGGTATTTAAAACATACTTAAAACTATGTCTTGCATTATAGCAATATCCAGCAGTATTGAAAGGATATAGTGATGCAAATTGGCTCACCGGGATCAAATGAAGTAAAATCCATGAGTGGATATGTATTTACTCTTGGTGGAGGAGCAGTCTCTTGGAAATCTTCCAAAAAGACATGTATCGCTACCTCTACAATGATATCTGAGCTAGGTTCTCTAGATAAGGCCAGTGAATAAGTTGAAAGACACATGAATTTCTTGATAGATATTCTTTTTTGGTCCAAACCTTTGGCATCAGTATGCATACACTTTGATAGTCAAGATGCAATAGGTAGGGCATGGAGCATGATGTATAACAGAAAGTCTCATCATATAAGAGATAGACATAATACCGTTAGAAAACAACTACTCTCTAGTGGAATTATCACAATTGACTATGTAAAGTCAAAGGATAATGTGTCGGATCCACTTACAAAAAGGCCTAACTAGAGAGAAAGTTGAAAGATCATCTAAGGGAATGGGTTTACGGCTTAGGACAAGTCATCATGGCGGTAACTCTATCTAGCAGACTGGAGATCCCAAGAGTTAGATTCAAGGAGAAAAACAAAGTTGTGACTGACGGTTCGACATTGTCAACCAACTTAATCCATTCTCATAATGTAGACAATGTTCAGGAACAAGGTTAAAACATTAAGACTTGTTAATGAGTTAATAAAGCTTAAAATTTTTAATAATTTGTTAAGTTTGGCAGACTGGACCAAATATTGTATCTACACGATGACACGGTTAGAAATCACGTATGTGAGTGTGAAGTGTAAGACGCTTCAAAGAGAATTATCGTCAAAAGCCTATTCTCTATACACTCATGAAACCAGGAGGTGTTAATGGCTGAAACGAACACAATTGTAAGAACCATAAATGGTAAAGGGTTAATTGTTTGACATATGGTTGTCTAGGTATACACCAAAGCTCGATGGTTCAAAAATATCACATCTACCGATTGACCGAGTGTATCCGACATATGTTCACTATGAAAAGTCCAAGGGGAAACCTACTTATCCAAATGCAATTAATTCTTGCTTGTAAAGTACACATACTTGTCCATTTCTTTGTCTTGTATTTATTTCCCATTCATGCGGGGGATTGTTGGGTTTTAAAAGGTGTGAATGGAAAATGAAGAGTTGTGACTTTTATGAAGAGTTGTGACTTTTATGAAAAACTGCGACTTTTATGAAGAGTTGTGACTTTTATGAAGAGTTGCGACTTTTATTAAAAGTTGTGACTTTTATGAAAAGTTGTGACTTTTATGGAAGGTTGTGACCTTTCTGAAAGATTGTGACTTTTCCAAAGGTTTGTGACCTCTCCGGTAAGGCACAATAAGAACCTTTTCACACTACCCTTTGTTTTCTATAAATTGAGGGATTTCCTCTCATTTTAGTTGAACGAGTTTTTCTTGTCTTCTTCTACTACTACTAAATCTAGTATTCTAAGTGTACTTTACTGCCGTTGAGTGGTTAGCTGACACCGTGGTTTTAGGTACCGATACACCGGTGAGTAAGATCATTCTATCTTGGGAGGATATATTTTATTAATCTCGGGTACTTGAGGGGAATAATTTCCTTAAGGGGACATTGTGCATTCAGTGGACTCAATTTTCTTTCTTTGAGAAAAATATTTTATATTGTTTCTAATCTGTTTCTGATTGTATTTTCTCTACTAGTTTTAATTTTCTAGTTTGAAAATACTCTTTAAACTTTGTTGTTTCTTACCAAGTTCTTTAAAGTTTTGTTCTAAGTATCTTAGGAATACAAGATGAACAACAAAACTTGACTCTATTCTTGAATTCAAGGGCTTCGAGCTTGATCTTGAATCTTGTAGTCTTGAAGTCTTGATCTTGATTTGTGGATTTGATGAACTCGATATGGACTTGAACTTGATGATCTTGATCTTCGATTCATGGGCTTTGGAGCTTGTTCTTGAATCTTTGATGAACTTGAACTTGAAATTTATCTTGATCTTGACTTTATTCTTGAATTCACGGGCTTTGAGCTTGATCTTGAATCGTGTAGTCTTGATGTTGATTTATGGATTTGATGAACTTTATATGGACTTGAACTTGATGATCTTGATCTTGGATTCAAGGGCTTTCGAGATTGTTCTTGAATCTTCGATGAACTTGAACTTGAACTTGAACTTTATCTTGATTTTGACTTCTAGTTGAATTCAAGGGCTTCAAGCTTGATCTTGAATTCGGTGGTCTTGATCTTGACCGTTCTTGAACTTGAACGCTTGAATTCTTGAATTCTTGAACTTGTAGCTTGTAGGGAAATCTGTGGCTTTTGATCCACGAGCTTTCTCTAGCTTCTTGTTAAAATTCTTGGTCCCTTTTCTAAATTATGAGGACCCTTATTTATAGTTTTAGAATAGAGGAGTTGTGATAGGAACATGACTCCCTTCGGGCAATAAGATTTAAGTGACATGACATATAGGCTTTATGGAGCGGACTTTAATTAAATCCATATTTATTGGATTTAAATAATTAACTCAATTATATTAATACATAATATTTTTGTTTTAACTAATATATTCATGAATTTAATATAATCCGAATCATTTTATAAATTTATATTTAATAAATTTTTAATGAGTCCACCACATATCTACAAAGAAAATAACTACTTCCAACCGTTTATATAAAGCAATAACCAGCTAGCACACAACTCTACTTGGGTCGTCGAGACCACCATGATATCTATAAAAGTATAAACTCTATGTGGGCCGTCAAAGCCACAATAATCTCTATACAGAAGATGAAAACACATACATAACTAAACAATACATCAAACAACTATCAAACTTCAGTCGACCAACAAACAAGGCCAACATGACCAATAATGTGGCTATACAATCCAACACACTAGTCTCCTCTATGAATACAATACTTGGAAGGAATAAGATCTTGACTTACGCTCAATCTATAAACAACAAAACTAGCAAACCCTTGGGACTTCGGCAATCCCTGGAAGAAAGGAGTCAACCAATTAGCTGGATAGGTGATTGTGCTACTCGACAAGTCTTTGTAATCGTCGCTCAGGACCTGTAGGCCGACATGAATGCATAGCCCCTAGACAAGGAGAGTTAGTACAAATAATATATCAAGCATGTAAGGCAAATCGAAAGCTGAAATTGAAGCTAATATCATATTATTGTATGTAATCTCATAGCAAGAACGAAGATGTTCTAAGCATACTTATTCACATTCTAAATTTATAAATAATAAGACTGATAACATAAGTACCGTAAATACTCAAGTGGGGAGTAAGAGTTACAACAGAACGTACTTATATGTTTTTGATTTAGCTTTACAAATCATAACAAACTAAGCAGTCCATTTAACTTGAATTGAGTTAACTAATGTCATCACATAATGAAGTGCACAGGGAAGAAGGTAAAAAATCATCATAATACATCCTAACTATTCTGATGTAGATCATACAATAATAGTAAAACAATAATCTAATCGGATCCTATAAGCACGATAGATACAAACAACAAACAACAAACAAAACCACCTACTCAATCCCCCATAAGTCAAAGAGGTGTCAATTCAATCAATATACACCTATTGATAATCTCCTAACCCCGTAGGCAATTATTATAACTCAATAGCCCTTTATGCACTCTACAATAGACTCGAAGCATAGAACAATTGGTGAAGTTTAGAACTTTTATGAATCGAGAATTTTTTTGCATGCTCGGAGTCTTATTCTCTCACATCATACTCACACAATATTTGTCGTTATCGCGATTTTGCACTTAGAGGCCATGCACGTGTCCTGGTATTCATGAGTTCTCTAGAAATTTGTCATAATTTCATAGAAGCGGCACCACCCCACACTCATATAGGTCCAATCATCAAGTGTATTCTGTCGAGCAATACACCACATATAAGAGATGATTTGGATTAAGAATTTAACTCAATCTCACTTTTCTTGTTGATTGTTGCACTATATTCACACATCATAGGAGGGACATAATTTTATAGTGCTTAGTTGATAAATTAATGACTTGTTGTTATCCATATGAACCTTATTCATGGGATCTCCAATCTCATAGGTTGGATTACCATCATTGTTTATCTTCTCAAATGACTAAAGTCTCACACCCCTTGATGTTTAATTTAGCCAGCGAATAGATCAGATTCACCTCTGACTATGCATAATTTATGTAAATAATTTTATCTCACAACAACTACTTTATTACATTATATCTCTAAAATAAGAAAAAAATGCAAGAATATACTATTTAAGACCATAATTTACATAATATTATTTTAGTCTTTTCATTTACAACATTAACATTTTAATTACGAATATGACAATTTATTATACATAACAATATAATTAATGCACTTTTTTTTTATGTGGGATACTGTTTTATTTACTACTTTTTGGGGGTAGTGTGCTTATTTTATGGAATTGATAATTTACTATTTTACCTTATGAATTTTCAAGCACAATCATGTTGTGATAGGTTTCTTTTTTGTTTAAAACACCTTTTAATCTATCTTTCTTTTTTTTCTCTCTTAATATCTTATCATGAAATCACCACCATTTAATATTTAATTCTCTCACATGCCATCGTTAGTTTTTGGATAAAATCTCCATCTTTTCTCATTAAGAATTTTGATTCTTCTTCATACTTGTCTTTTTCCTTCAAAATTATCTATATTTTGAGATAATTTTTTTTCTTCTTTGATTTATACGATCATGAATAGGAAAAATTTCATGAATTCTATTTGAAGAAAGAATATGGGTATTGATAGTCGAATTGCATATTAACAATCTTGACATGTGTTTGAGATCAAATTTCGAGTTGAATGCATTTACTTCGACTCCCTAATCTTGTTATCGGTAGTGAAAAGTTTATCTATGTTACTCCTAATGTGTCAAAATAGATAGGTAAGGACAAAGAGGTTTCAACCGTTGATTTGAAGAAGTATTTGTATGATAGTAATTTTACATAGAAGTTCGTCTTAGAACAATTTCTTCCATCACTTCATATTATTCTGAGAAATTATTTTGTCATACAATTAAATAAAATTTAATGATTTTCAATAAAATTTTTGGTATTTCATTGTGCCTAATTTTTAGTCTTTCTTGAAATTCTGAAAAATAATATTTCTTGTGGTATTGTTCATTCTAGTGTTGCAACTGAAAGGTAATATTTGATAGAAATTATGTTGGTGTTCGTTGTGGTATAAAATTACTAGCTGAAAAAATATTTATAAAATTATTAACAAACGTGCATTATATGATATAAATTATTGTATAAAAGTTGGTATTAAGGATATAAATTTAACAAGAATATTATACCATATTTAAATCCAACAATATACCTCAATATAAACACACAAATTTCTTGCAGTCTACAATAGGTATAAGGTTCGATGACGTAAGCATATAATATACTAACTTATACCATATTTCATACCAACACGGTATCATATAAAATACCAACGACCTTCATGAAATAAATACTACCATATAGACATCATATAATGTAGTAACTTATACCATATATCATACCAACATGGTATCATATAATATACTCCAACTTTCCTTGAAATATATGCTACCATATATCACACCAACATGGTCACTATATAATATACTAACTTATACCATATATCATAGCAACAAAATTTCGTTTAATATACCAATTTTTATTGAAATAAACACTACCAATTAGATATTATATAATATACTAATTTATACCATATTTCACCCCCAACGTGAAATCATATAATATATTAATACTCATTGAAATAAATATTTTCTAATATATTAACATTGTGTTAATTGATTTATATTTTTTTGTTCGAAATTATTCATTTTAAACCATAACAAAACCAACACTATTGGAATTAATAAAAATAAAATTAACAATTGAAAAAATAACACCATTTTGAAAGTTCTTAATAATCGAATCATTTTTCAATCGTTTGTAACATTAAATACTATTCTAAAGAAAAATAATATTTCTTCAAAATAAATAAAAACAACAATCAATTCTTAAATATTTTTCAGAATTAACTATGAAAATATGAATGATATTGAGGTTATGAGAGAGAAACATTAAATAACAATTGAGATATTTGTGGAAAGTAAATAACAAAATGGAGTAAATTAAGGGATTATAATTTTATTTATTATAGAATTGTGCGTGGGTTATTTTTCATTTTATCATTTTTTATTTATTTATTTTGTTTTATTTTGTAATGTTTCTATTGCTATTTTCGTGTAAAGTGAAACTATTGTTATATATGTATTATTTATGTTCTTAAATTGTATATTTAAGTTTTTTACCCTTTAAATGTATCTATTTTTTCCATTAAATTTTTTATTTTCACTTAAACATTTATACTTGGCAATAACAATATATAGACACAAATGTTGATTTTATTCTAACTATTACTAATAGGTCTCTTAACCACTTAGCTTCAATATCAACCCACTCCATAGCAACAAGCTCTATTTGGTTTATTTTCATGTTATGATGTTTCCTCTAAGGATAAACACATAACCAATAATGAATTTCGAAATTCACTTTTCATCAGATATTGTACCCCTCTAGTCTTACTTGGTACTATACTTGTGGTACCTCTCATGTATCACTAATGACCTTTCCAAAATAATGCATTAACAATCAATATTATACTCAACAACAAAACATGAAAAATAGGCAGTTTGAAAAATTCAACAATACTTTGACTAACTTTTTATTATAACATTGCATTCAATCACATCACAATTGATTACCTCAAATATGTATATGCAATATTGTATTAACATGCAATTAAAACTTAGATCATATTTTCCTTTTCTTAGGATCATGTAGCATACTTAGAAAAACATCCCTACACTTTCAAATAATTCATAATAGAGGAATAACTTTTTGGCGGAATGACTTGCGAGGCCCCTGTACTTGGTTCCATTTGTCAGTTGGATCCTTCTACTTAATATTTTGTCAATTGAACCCTTAAACTCATTAAAACACAATATTTTAAACCCTTTTTGAACTACTAAGTGGTGTGTGTAATACAATCGCGTACATGTGGATTTCCACGTCATTTAAAAATGCCACCTAGGAAATTACATCTTAAAACTCTTAAAAATCTAAAATTATCTTAAACATTTCATTCATCCTTCGTTCAATCAAACCCCATACTCTCTCAACTCCTTTTTCCACCTTTCACCTCCCATATATTCTTTTATTTTAAAGGTGTTTGAGTTTGATTTTTAGCGTATCTTTGTAAGTTTGTTGATTTATTCTCATATTATTTGTATTTCCCTCGTTTTTTGTCTCTGATTTTCGTTTCTGTTGGATTTTAGGGTTTAGGAATTTTACAGTAATTATGGTGTGATTATTTGGTCTCTGATTTTTGTAAACTTCAAATTCATTTGAAATAGATTCATTTTTTCCCAATTGTGTTGGGTATTGTTCTTTATAATGGTTCATTGGGTACATCAGATTATCACATGATCTTTTACGAAGGAATATAGTGAAATTTTGGAATTTTTTTACCTTAAAAATCAAGCCTTTTTGTCGTATTGTGTATTGATTTGTTGTTTCTTTAGTCAAAATCATTAAGATCAAGCTATTGTTGTCACGCATGGTAAAAAAAAAATGATTTCAACCATTGGGACACTTCAAAACCAAATAGTCACGATGAAGTAGAAGAAATTTGAAGAAAAAATAAAATTAGATCTGCACAAATCTGTAGAATAAGAGTAACAATAGAAAAAAAATAGTGAAAAAGAATTTCGTAGAGAAAAAAATTGAATGAGAGGCAAGAGAAAGCTCAAATTTTGCTTAACAATGGTGATGAAATAAATGGAGAAGAAGATGGGTGTTATAATGGCCAAAAGGGACCATTAATAATACCTTTTTGAAAGACCTTCACGCTCCTAATTTGAGTGTATCACACGCACCTTAGCTGTTTATGCCACATAGGATACCAAGTCAAAAAAAGTATTTAAAATATTATGTTTTAGTGCGTTTAAGGGTTTAGTTGACAAAATGATAAGTAAGAGGGTGCAACTGACAAACGAACCAAGTACAAGGGTCCATCGGGTCGTTCCGCCTAACTTTTCACGGTTCATAAAGTTTTTCATATTTTTCAAATTAGTATGTAGATATATATATTAAAATTTATCAAAAGTATCATCTTTATTTCTCAATAAAAAAATACTTTAACATATCTAGAGAAATTGTCAATATATGTGACACAATAATAACATGTGTCACCTCTACTCATTATTTATACAAGTCTCAAAAGAAAAATTAATAAGAGTCAATTCTAACAATTTAGATACTCTAAAAACATAAGCATATAGTTTCTTAGTATGGTCAATTCCGACACAAATCTCACCTTAAAAAATAGCTGACAACTTTATAAAAATAATACCTTGTGTACTCTTAAAATAAGATAAGATAAGCTAATTAAATTATACAAGTTTAATTTGTCACAAATCAAATGAATCAATCAAGTAAATATAAGCACTAGCATTTTCATCTTGAAAAATATTAGCCATAAATAATTCATGCTTAAAATACTTATCTTATCTATTATTTTTATTTTCTCTTTTATTCTTTTCTCATTTTTTTTTTTGTATTATCCTTTATTAGAGATACCATTTGATAACAATTTTATTATTTCTTTGTTTATCTCAATTTTATTATTTCTTTCTTTATCCTTTATTCGAGATACCATTTGGTCATATTTTTATTATTTATTTCTTTATTCTTCTTTTTATTTTCTTTCTTCCTTTATTAGAGATACCATTTGGTAATATATACTCTTACATTATCATTTACCAATGAATATATTGTGTCACCAAGAAATCTTAATGATACCACAACAATATATATATATATATATATAGAACTCCAAGAGGCCCTACACATGCCACTTAGCATAAATCATACAAGATGATAGAAATAAGGAAATTCAAAAGATAGCATTTCATATTTTCAAAGACTTTGACAAAACGGAAGTCTAACAAAAGTCTCAATAAGCCATCTAAACATTTAAAAGAAAGTGATTGAGACGTAACTCATACATCACATACAAAGTCTGGAAACAAAAGTAAAGAAAGCAATAATAGTGTCATAGTCCTCAGAATACGAGGACTCACCAATTCTTGATCTTTGAATCGTCAATGAGATCAACTAGCCATGAGAGTGAGAGGTAGTAGCGCGTGGGACCCTATATTTATGAGACAATGTAGGCACAAGTATGCATCGGTACATGAAATATACTGAGTATGAAGCAATATGTATAAAATAAACATGGTGGCTTGAATGAGTTAAAACATGTAAGCATGACCAATATTTTTCATTTAAATGCTTAAAGAGGTAATTGCATGTAATTAATGAAATATGGTCAATACATTAAAATAAGAGACCTAATAAAAGCTTTGAGGAACCATAGTCGTTTTTGTGGGATATTAGCTTTAACAGACAATACGACCATGAGAACTATATCATGGAATTTGGTATATCTCTCATACCGAAAGAAGGGGAATCTACTTTCCAAGGTAGAATCTATACATATCATATTTTTCTAAAGTGGATCCACTAGTTAGGTCATTTAAGGCAATCCTACGAGGGCATGTATTTAGGGACTAGAGGTTGCTAATAGACACTACCCTATTTGAGCCTCCACCTCAAAGCCCTCTCGGTGATAAGTCTAAATCCCAACGGAATAGATAAAAGCCAAATATCAATATATCATAGGAAATAAAATGATCAATACCAATCCTCATCTTTAATATCAAAATATAGAATATGTCCTTAAATTGTAATTCAACATAAGTGAGAAAACTTTTCACCAATGAGAATCTATGTGTGAGAAATTCCTTTCACAAATCATGATCATATTTGTATGTGATAAAACTTTCACTATAACATTGATACTTTCATCTAAAAGCACCATATCATCATAAACATCATTTTCATAAGACATGCATAATTCTTCAAAATTCATAGTTCATGGGTTCATAGGTTCATCATAGGTGCATAGTTAAAAAATAAAAAATTAGGCACGAGTCAACATAATTTCGACTAACATTCTGTTTGGATCATTGTTACCCATTATTTCATAATGTATTGTATTGTATTGTACTGTAGGGTAGATACAATATTTGACTAGACTGTATTGTTTGCTGCTGTTTAATAATATATTTATTGTTTGGTTTGATTGTATTATACTATATTGTAATTTATAAATTTACTAAAATTTCTTTAATTATTCTAGGGTAAGAGGTTTTATTGAGATTAAAATAATATAGGGTAAATGGTAAAATAGAATTATAAAATATTAATTAAGGATATAATTAGAAAAAGAAATTAAGTAACAATGGTAAGACACCAAATCGATTGTTCCATAAAATGGGGGGTTTTCATTGTTACGTAACAATGAAATTTAACAATACAATACATTTTAAGTAACAATCAAAACAAACATTGTATGTATGGTAACAATACAATACAATACAATGGGTAATAATAATCCAAACATAGTGTAAATGTCATGCACATTAAATCATGCATTAGAAGACTTAATCAACAATAATAAATCATAATTTAATGAAACTCATAAGGATTTAATTGAAACCATAACTTCATCATTTGAAATTAAATTGAGAAATTGGAAACCTTGGAGACCCAATGGAGGAATGGACTTCATGGGTGGATACCACATACTTTGCTATTCAAAGACTAAGATAAATGGTGAATTGGAGACTTGGATTAAACCCTAGATCTTATTCTTCTCCTCCTCCTCCTCCTCCTCTTCCTCCTCCTCCTCCTCCTCCTTCTTCTTCTTCTTCTTACACAGAAATTTGGGGAGTGAGTTTTGTTGGATTTTGGGGGAATAGGAGAATGAATTGAAAGTAGGTAATTTGGGACTTTAAACCTTTATATTGGACTTAGGGTAGAAGACAAAACAACGTAGTATTTTTTTAAGACAATTAGAAAAATACCCAAAAGCCCTTGAAAATAATTGTCGGACTCGATCTATGGTTTCTACGGTCTGTGTTGGTCAACCATAGACCAAGTACTGGGATTACAAAAACACTTAACGTTTGACGAAACCCTTCTATGGTCCGTAGGACTTCCTACGGTTCGTAGACCCTAACCGTAGAACTCATCTTGGACTTCAAAATTTAACTAAGTCATGGACGTACCTATGAGACCTATCTACGACTCGTAGATCACTTGATGGACCGTACTGGTGAACCGTTTTCTAGGACTTGATTTTAGAAAAAATATTTTCCCTCTTTCTACGGTTTCCATCTACAGCCCGTAAGAGTTTCTACGATCCATAGATGGGGACCCTTGGAACCAGACGGCAGCCCAAAAAGTCCTTTCTTTCTTTTCCAAAATATGTGGTGTTACAATATCCCTATGATAACACTCAACTACACCTCTTGTAACTCAAATTGTAGGCGGTCACTAACAAGTATAAACCCAACGATGAGTTGGGGTTGATCCCACATGGAGTGATACGGAAAATAATTCAAGTACGAAGTATGGAAGTGTTCTAATTTCTTGTAGAATGGAGGTAAATAACACGTAACATAATGTAAATCAATAGGTTTTAGTTATTAGTATCAAGAGGGTTTGGAATCCAATTGTTAATGGAAACAAATAGTACGGAGTTTGAACAAGTATAAAGAGGACCTTAGGAGTGTGTGAACAATCGAATATTAATTTTGCTTAATGGGTATTAATAATCACTTAAAGTCGTTGAATCTCAATGGGTAGGCGAGGTTGCACCTATAACAAAAAAAATTCAATCAGCTATTATGCTTCAAGTGAGTTCTTTTGAACCTCAACAAGCTTAACAATGCAAAACATAAGTGAGTCCTTTCAAACCTCAACAAGCTTAACAATGCAAACAACCCAAGACCTTAATTTAACCCACTTTATCAAGTTGGGTTGTAAAGAAAAAAGTCAATACGACTATCAATCATTTATTCCACTCTACGCAACTTTCACAAGCAAGCATAAAGATCTAAAATTAGAACTAAATTTGCAACTTCAGTTCATAAATGAAAACATGAAGAAATAATCGAACCCATTTCAAAACAACATTAAATCTAGAAATTAACAATACCCACAAGTTAATTTATGTATTCTATTACATAGTCACACCCTAAGGAAAAAGGGGTTTAGCCAATCATAACAAAAAGCAAGAAGTCGTTACCAAAAAGATGTTCTATTGGAATGACAAAATCTCCAATGCTCAATGCAAAAATTAACACTAAAACCTTGAATTCTCAGTATCTAAGCTCAAAAACCTCTCCAAGAATATTCAGTAATGTCAAAGTATGTAAAAATCTCTCAAAGTGTAAGACCCTTTTCTCTCTCTTCAAAATTCAATTTATACGTTTTCAAAAACTTTCCAAAATTTCAGTACGCAGTCCCATTCGGCGAAATTAGTCGGAAACATCAAACGACTTAGCGATCTGCCGATTCCCCCTCCTTATCACCTTTTGGATTTGACTCCTACATCCAGTTGTTCAGTTCCTTTAGGCGAGCTGGGTCGAGCTCGCCGATCCATTCGACCTATTGCCAAAGTGCATTTTCATTCGCCGAGTTGGCTTAGTTTATGAGCCAACTCGTTGGATATTTTGCTGAGCTGGAGGCTCGATTTACCGAGTGGCTTTTGCGAGCTCCAACCTTCCTTTTCTTCAGCTTTTCCAACTTTTTCGCTTCTTTTCGCATTGTAGTGTCCTTGCCTTGTTCTTAAGCATTCATTGCTACACATAAACAATTTAACATCAGTTATGAACACAAACTAGGCATTGAGAACACTAATTCATTAAGTAACAACCCTAAATGAGTCAAAATTCCTGACTCATCAACAACCCTCAACTTAAACTTTTGCTTGTCCTCAAGTAAAACGCGAGATCAATCAGGTCAACAAGGATGTCTACAAGTAGTGCTCCTTGGGACTCAACATGAAAGTGCACACAAGGTTCAATCCAAACACGCAATGTTCAATTGTGCACTCAAAGTTTCAAACTATGACTCGCCATCATCAATTAGAGTTCATGCTCACAATTGTTCACTTCAAATGCAAATTCATGCTCAACAAAAGTATTAGAATGCCCTCACATCAAGAATGATTGCATGCTTTCACAAAGCCAATCAAGGATTACATTTAAGGAATCGAAATCAACTCTCACACTCCCAATGAGAAAAACATGCATGATTTTACTCATAGGCTTTCCCGTATTTTCCAACCAACACATCAATTTGCTTATGCAAGATAAAAAAGGTCTTTCAAGGCTTGTAATTGGGCTGAGGGTAAGGGTATGATCATTTTAGTTTAGTGACTTCTACCTTCATGAAGCATGACTCAAATTTCACCTCTTTCCCTTTTGTTTCATTCTTTCCATATTCACAACTCATCCTTGGCCTATTCATAGCACACAACTTTTTTTTGTATAGCTCATCAGATACCCCTTTTATTTCCATCACAATGTTCACGGATACAAATTATTCAATTCTTTTCTTTTTCTTTTTCTCTTTTTTTTTTATATGGAGGGGTTCCATCCTTTTTTTTCACACGTGCTCCCAAGGACGAATTTCATGAACTTCTTGCTCAATTTCTTTCCTCATTCTCACCACACCCCCAACTTAGGCTTTTGGCCTAAGTTGGCTAATCAAACAAACCAATGCTTCACGAAGGTTATAGGTGGGAAAGATATGGAAATTTCAACAACCGGTCTAAACATTTATGTTCATATTTCATCCAAAGAAAAAGTTAGGCTCAAATGGTACCAAAAAATGTTCACACACTCACAAGGTGGTCACACAAAGGTATAGCAATTAGGTTCACTCTCAAAAATTTATGCCCAAGATCATTTCCTTCATTCACCAATGCTAGTCAATTGGACCAACGGGGCAAGTTCTCGATATCATCATGCACACATTTCAAGTAAACCTCACTACACATGAAATTCAACACAATCATCGATCACGACTGTACAAGTTAAGATCGCGTGCAACGGTCATTGCAAGACTCATCTTGACATTTGACTAATCACAATGTGCTGGTAAGAGTTCACACAAGACTTATGCAACTCAAATTGCCTCGTTCAACTAACACAAACATATCGTTCATCAAAAACACTATTTCGGTCATCGATATTGATCATAATCGACACTCAAATGTACAAGAGAATAGTAACCAACATTCACATTCAAACAATTGAGAGAGAAGCCAATGAATCAACACTAAAACCAAAACATTCACTACTAAGGCAATATGGAGAAGTTTCAAACAAAAACAACAACATATCATAAAAATGAAATAAAAACAAAATACTACCAAAAGGGTAGGTAGAGAGATACCTTCACCCCACCAAAAGAAGTAAGTAGTGTCCTCAATGAGAAATAAAAAAAAACTGGAAGTATCAACAAGAAATAAAATGGAGGGAGAGTAAGGATCCCCCTGCTAAGCCTGAGGTGAACTCTGGGTTGTTGGGGTGGCCTCAACCTGGGCATCAATGCCCTGCTCGACTCTAACTACAGAAGATTGCGCAACGAGCTCCTCGGTGGGCTTAGACCCACTAGAACCAATGATAGACGTGTCGCGTAGTCAAGCCTCCATGGACACCTATAAAAAATCACCCTCCAAATCCTCCAGATCCTCGTACACCTTATCCTCACGAGCCACTAAATCTTCCTCATCCGTCTCGGGATTGTTAGACTCCCCTTCCTCATCAACTGCTGCAACATGTTCGGTCACAATAGCCGAAGGGATGTTAGAAGTAGCTCGAACCGTAGGCATCTCAGAACTGAGGTCCTCAGGGATGTCTACACCACCCCACATCATCGATATGTCAGTGGATTTCAGCTAATCCACATCCCGATGCAAACCAGTTATATCAACCTTTAGGGCTGTTAACTCAGTGGAGTTGCGTTATGTCATGTCACACGCCTCAACCCACGCGATGAGGGCATCTAGTGCTAAGCCATGGGCCATGATCAACTCCTGCTGTTCCCTTAACTCATCCCGTATGGGATCAAGTGCAACAACTACCTCCTTAGTTCAAACCTCATCTTCGGTGGTAGCCGAAATCAACTGGCATATCAGGGATCTCCACTGTCCTGAAAAACATCGACATGTCACTGGACTTCAGCTGGTCCACATCTCTCCTCAACTCAGCAATAGCGACATTTAGAGCAGTCACCTCCTCAGTAGCTCCTTGGCCACGCTCGCACACTGCTATCCTTGCCGCAAGGACATCAATACTAGAACTTAGAGGTGTCACAACATCGGAAAGGGCCCTCTCAATCATGCCAAGAATGGTGGCCTCAAGTCTGGAGGCACGTCTATCTGCAGAATGGGCTAGCTGCCCAATCCGTAGTAATGCAGCATGGGTGAGCGGAGGTCGGCCAACAGCAGCAGAATCAATTCCAGATCTAGGAGGCAAAGAAGCATTGGAGGAACTGGGAGTAACAAAAGGGACAACACTAGATGTACCTGAAGGCCCAGGGGCCGGAGTAGGCAATACTGCCTCTACAGGTGTTGTCTGAATATAAACAACCGGGGAAGAGTCCAATGGGCCTGCTTGTAACATCTCGCAAATTGAAATAACTAGGAAGGAATTAAGAATTAGAAATAGTCATTTTTGGAAAGAATGAAAATCTGGAAATTTTGTTAAGTTAGGATAAGTTGAGTTTTTGGTCAACTTCAAATGGCCATAACTCCTGGCTCAGGACGAGTTAGTGTACTTACAGATATGGTAGGAAATATCTTGGAATAATCTTTCCAATGATGCTGAGTTTGCGTGATTTCAAGTTTGTATGAGTGATATATGCTCTTTGGAAGTTGGAATGTTTGAGTAAGGAAAGTCTAATCCGGATTTTGGGGGTATTTTAGTCTTTTCCTTACCCAATTGTTTTAATTCATTTTTAGGAGTTAATTGGGGTAAAAATCAGATTTTAGTCAGTTTATAAAAGTTGAAGTTCATGCTAGGGCTTGGAGAAAGGAGAAAAGAGGAGAAAAGGGAAGAAAGTTCAAGATTCGTTGATTTCTTGGAAATTTGCGTGTGGATTTCGTCAAGGGGTGATCCCTACGAGGTATGTACGATCTTATAGCATTGGGTTAGTTCACCCACGCGCCAATCATGATTCAATTCAGGGAAGTATTTTAGATTTGAAAGTAAATCCTTTAAGTTCTTAATGAAATTCGTTTGAATTCTTGTGGGTTGTGTTGTTGGAGTTTTCTTGAGATTTGATTCATGTTTTCTGGTGTAATTTCGAGTTGAATCCAATATATATTGAGGGTGTAAATGATTCTAAGTGTTTGGGAAAATAACTACGTGAAATTAGAGGGTTTAGAGATAAAAAAACGGAGAAGAAAAGTCGGGGAATACCTGGGGAGGGTTTTGGGGAGTCGCACCCTTCATAGCCCCAAAGAGGGGCCTCTAAACTTTGACCTCTGGGGTACCGCGCTAGTCAGAGTGCCCCAAGTCAGCCTCTAAACTTCAAGGGCTGGCCGCCCTGTGCCTCTCAGAGTGGCATGGACGCCAGTTCTTCTCATTTTCCCCCCACATTTTCGTACTAGTTCCTTAGAAACGTACCTATGTTTTCTAGTTGATTCCAACACTCTAAGGTATGTCTAAACATCATGAAATCATCCATAAACATGATATTATGAACCTTGAATCCATAATTCAATTCAAGGAAAGTTAAGAGTAAAGTCTAGAAGTTAAGAAGCAAGTAAAAACGAGTTTATGCAGTTTTCAGAAGTCTTTCACAAACGTTTTAACTTTGTTTTAAGACTTAAGTTTCGAGTTAAGCAAAGAGTAAATATTTGAGTTCATTTCTCAAAATGCTATAAGGGAACTAGGTATTCCCAAGAGTTTAAAATGTTTTCACATTTGAGCAAAAATAGGAACACCGATTCCAAGAGAGCTTTTAGCTAAGTTTTGAATAATTATCTCAAACCAAATAAAGAAGTTTGTTTTAAAACATATGAGCTAAGTATATTTTGGGAGTAGTATTATCACCGATATGGGGATGCGAGTTCATATTAACTTAAGTCTCCATAAACCATGTAGCCATCATGGGTAGTAAAGGATCATACTTTTTAGATGACTCCTTAAGTTGCTTTTTAGCATAGACTAGTGGATCCACTTAGTTAAAGCGTTCTATATGATGCCAAAGTATACGACAGTTCTGGCAGCGTGGACAAGACTCTGTATCACCACTTAGGCTCATAGTGGTGGTTGTCGGTTAGAGAAACTCCCACAGAAACTATATTACTTTGATATATGATTAAAGTTGAGTTTGTTATTGCATATCTTTAACAAATTGAGTTGTTATTTACTGTTCTAAATGCTTTGTATAAATTGCACTATTATTGTTGTTTTACATTGCATTTTGAGTTGAGTCATTCATGAGTATGAGTTGAGTAAAGCCAATGTAAGTGTTCCTTTTAAATCCTTTTCAAGCTTAAGTTGTGTTTAGCATTCCAACTCGCATACTTGTACATTCAATCTACTGATGCCAGTTGGCCTGCATCATTTTATGATGCAGACGCAGGTAACTAGGTTCAACATACAACGCCTCGTTGATCAGGTTGAGCACTCAGAGTAAGTTGGCGAGCCTCCTTGCATTATAGAGGACTCTTTTAATCATTTTCTTTCTAGTTTTCAGTTGTTAGGATGATCGGGGGTGTTGTCTCGACATCCCTCTTTGTTTAAGAGGCTTCATAGACAAATAGTTATAGTTCTTTAGTATTATTCATTTCAGTTGTATACGTTTAAGACTTGACTTGCCATTTTTGGCTAAGATATTATTTCTTAAGTTACTGCATGAGTTATACTTGTGTTTAAGTCTTCCGCTAAGTAAGTAAGCCAGACCAAGGGTTCGCTTGGGGCCATCAATGGTTCTCGAGTGCCAGTCTCGCCCAGGGTGTAGGCTCGGGGAGTGACAAACTTGGTATCATAGCACAGAGTTCAAGAGTCCTAGGGAGTCTATGAAGTTGTGTCCGTAGAGTCCTATTTATCGGTGTGAAGTGTGCCAAATCTATAATTAGGAGGCTGCGACACTTTGGAAAAATTTCTCACTTCTTTCACACTCATTTCGTGCGTTAGAGTTTGATCTCTAAAAAGTTACCTTCTAATTCGTGCTTGCGCGTGTTTTCAGATAATCATGCCTCCAATAAGAGCTATCAGAGGTCGTCCTGCTAGACGTAATGTTGAGGAGCAAGGGGTACCCAATGCACCTGAAGTGCAACCACAAGGTGAAGTTACCAATGCTAAGTTCTGTGAGGCTATCCAGATGTTGAGCCAAGTTGTGACCAACCAAGCTGGGAAACAAAGAGGAGCTAGACAGGAAGTGACTGATACTTCGAGGATCCGAGAGTTCTTGAGGATGAATCCTCCAAGTTCATGGGTTCGAGTAATATTGAGGATCCAGAGAGCTTTATTGAGGAGCTGAAGAAAGTATTTGAGGTTATGCATGTTGCAGATATTGAGTGAGTTGAACTAGCTACATATCAACCGAAGAATGTTCCTAGGACTTGGTTTGACTAGTGGAAGGAGGGTAGAGCTGAGGATGCACCACCTACGAGTTGAGCTTATTTTGAGGAGGCCTTCTTGGGGCGTTTCTTTCCCCAAGAACTGAAATAGTCTAAGGTACGAGAATTTCTTACCCTTAAGCAGGATTCCTATAGTTTTCATGAGTATGGGTTGTCGTTCACCCAACTATCTCGTTTTGCTCCGGAGATGGTTGTGGATACGAGGAGTAGAATGACCCTATTTGTTGTGGGTTGTCCCATCTGTCAAGCAAAGAGGGCAGGGCACCGATGCTTATTGGGGACATAGATATATCAAGGTTGATGGTCTATGTGCAGCAGGTTGAGGAAGAGAAGTTGAGGGATAGGGAGGAATTCAAAAATAAGAAAGCTAAGATAAGGAATGAGTCAGGGCAGCAGAAAAGTAATATGAACCATTCGTCCTTTCAGCAAAAGCAAAAGGGACTTGCTCCATCATCTGCTAGTGCACCTGCACCCAGAAACAAAGGTGAGTATAATAGCCAAAATTCCCGACACTTCAGAGCTAGACCTGCCCAATCTTAGGGTAGTGTGGCACAAGGAGGTAACTGGGCTCCTGCATGTGCTAAGTATGGTAGAACCCACCCAAGTAAGTGCCGTGATGGCCCGTCAGGTTGTTTCAAGTGTGGACAAGAGGGTCACTTCATTAAAGAGTGCCCTAAGAACCGACAAGGTAGTGGGAATTAGGGCAATAGAGCCCAATCTTCATCAGTTGCTCCACCAGACAGGCCTGTACCTAGAGGAGCTACATCCGGTACTGGCGGAGGAACAAACCGCCTCTATGCGATCATTAGTCGCCAAAAGCAAGAGAACTCTCCAGATGCTATCACTAGTATGATCAAAGTCTTTACTTTCGATGTTTATGCTTTGCTAGACCCAGGAGCAAGTTTATCTTTTGTAACCCCTTATGTTGCAAACAAGTTTGATGTTCTCCCTGAGAAACTCTGTGAACCCTTTTGTGTTTCTACACTTGTTAGGGAGTTTATTCAAGCTGAGCGAGTATATCGTGATTGTGTCATTTCCATCTATCACAAAGACATGATGGCTAATTTAATTGAGTTAGACATGGTAGATTTTGACGTCATTCTAGGTATGGACTGGCTTCATGCCTGTTATGCCTCCATTGATTGTAGAACTCGAGTTGTTAAGTTCCAAAGTACCTTAAGGCAAGAAAGTTAGTTTCTAAGGGTTGTGTCTATCACTTAGTCCGAGTTAATGACTTAAGTGTTGAGATACCTCCTATTCAGTCAGTTCCTATGGCAAAAGGGTTTCCAGAAGTCTTTCCAAATGATCTACCCGGAGTCCCTCCTGAGAGAGATATAGACTTTGGTATAGATTTTCTTCAAGATACTCGTCCTATATCTATTCCTCTATATAGAATGGCACCAGCTGAGTTGAAAAAGCAGTTGAAAGATCTCCTAGATAAAGGTTTCATTTGACCAAGTGTCTCACCTTGGGGCGCTCCGGTCTTGTTTGTGAGAAAGAAGGATGGTTCCCTTAGGATGTGTATAGATTACCATCAGTTGAACAAGGTTACCATCAAGAACAAGCATCCTCTTCCGAGAATTGATGATCTTTTCGATCAACTTCAGGGTGCTTCTTGTTTTTCTATGATTGACCTCAGATCTGGCTACCATCAGTTGAAAGTAAGGGAGTGTGATATTCCCAAGACATCATTTAGGACCCGTTATGGTCATGTCGATCGGTTTGACTAATGCACCTGTAGTGTTCATGGACCTTATGAATATAGTATTCAAACCTTATTTGGATATGTTTGTTATCGTTTTCATTGATGACATTCTAATCTATTCGAGGAATGAGGAAGATCATGCTAACCATCTCAGAGTAGTACTTCAGACTTTGAAAGATAAAGAGTTATATGCTAAGATCTCTAAATATGAGTTTTGGCTTGAGTGTGTTGCGTTCTTGGGCCACATAGTTTCCTGTGATGGGATTAGAGTTGATAACTAAAAGATAGAGGCAGTGCAGAATTGTCCTAGACCCACATCTCCAACCAATATTAGGAGTTTCTTGGTTTTGGCTGGCTATTATAGAAGGTTTGTAGAGGGGTTCTCATCTATTTCATCCCCTTTGAGCAAGTTAACTAAGAAAATAGTGAAGTTTCAATGGTCTGAAGCTTGTGAGAAAAGCTTTTAGGAATTGAAAAAGAGGTTGACTACTGCCCCAGTTTTGACCTTACCAGAAGGTACTCATGGTTTTGTGGTGTATTGTGATACATCTAGAATTGGTTTGGGTCGCGTACTAATGCAGAGTGGCAAGGTTATAGCTTATTCCCCCAGACAGTTGAAAGTTCATAAGAAGAATTACCCAACCAATGACTTAGAGTTGGCTGCTATAGTATTTGCTTTAAAGATATGGCGTTATTATTTGTATGGTGTTCATGTAGATGTATTCACTGATCACAAGAGTCTTCAATATGTATTTACTCAGAAAGAGCTCAATCTCAGACAAAGAAGGTGGTTAGAATTACTCAAGGATTACGACATGAGTATTCTTTACCACCAAGGTAAGGCTAATGTTGTTCCTGATGCTTTGAGTAGGTTGTCTATGGGTAGTACCGCCCATTTTGAGGAAGATAAGAAAGAACTAGCAAGAGATGTACATAGACTTGCACACTTAGGAGTTCGACTAATGGATTCCACAGAAGGAGGAGTAGTGGTGATGAATGGGGCTGAATCATCTTTAGTGTCTGAAGTTAAATAGAAACAAGACCAAGACCCAATTTTTCTTGAATTGAAGGCAAATGTTCATAAGCAAAACGTATTAGCTTTTGAACAAGGGGGAGATGGCGTATTGAGATGTCAAGGTAGATTGTGTGCACCAATGGTGGATGGACTCCAAGAGAGGATCATAGAGGAAGCTCATAGCTCCAGATATTCCATTCATCTGGGTTCCACAAAGATGTATTGCGATCTCAGAGAGGTTTATTGGTGGAGTAGCATGAAGAAGGGCATTGCAGAATTTATGGCTAAGGGTCCGAATTGCCAACAAGTTAAAGTAGAGCATCAAAGGCCCGATGGTTTAGCTCAGGATATAAAACTTCCAGAATGGAAGTGGAGATGATTAATATGGATTTCATCACAGGTTTACCAAGGTCTCGCATGCAACATGATTTTATTTGGGTGATTATCGATAGAATGACAAAATCAGCCCAGTTTTTGCCGATAAAGACTACCTATTTACCAGAAGATTATGCTAAATTGTATCTTCAAGAGGTGGTAAGACTTCATGGGGTTTTGTTCTCCATTATTTCAGATAGAGGTGCACAATTTACTACACAATTTTGGAAGTTGTTCCAAAAATGCATGGGTTCAAAGGTGAACTTAAGTACTGCCTTTCATCCTCAGACAGATGGGCAAGCAGAGCGCACTATTCAGACCTTAGAGGATATGTTGAGAGTGTGCGTTATCGATTTCCAAGGTAATCGGGATGATCACCTACCTCTCTTCAAGTTTGCTTACAACAATAGTTACCACTCTAGCATCCAAATGGCTCCTTACGAAGCTCTTTATGGGAGAAGATGCAGATCTCCTATTGGATGGTTTGAAGGTAGGGAAGCTGGGTTGATAGGAATAAATTTAGTTCATCAAGCTATGGAGAAGGTAAAAGTGATTCAAGAGAGGTTGAAAATGGCGCAGAGTCGTCAGAAATCCTACACTAATGTTAGGAGAAGAGAGTTAGAGTTTAAAGTAGCTGATTGGGTGTACTTAAAATTTTCACCCATGGAGGGCGTTATGAGATTTGGTAAGAAGGGGAAGCTTAGTCCCGATATATTGGGCCTTATGGAATAGCCAAGAGGATTGGCAAAGTAGCTTATGAATTGGAGCTACCACAACAGTTAGCAGCGGTTCATCCGGTATTTCACATCTCAATGTTAAAGAAGTGCATGGGCGATCCTCCATTGATCATCCCCACTAAAGATATTGGGATCAATGATAGCCTATCTTATAAACAGATTCCGGTCAAAATATTAGATAGCCAAGTTCGCAAGTTGAGAACAAAAGAGGCAGCATCAGTCAAAGTTCTTTGGAGGAATTAGTTTGTTGGGGAAGCTACTTGGGAAGCTGAGGAGGACATGAAGAAGAGATATCCACATCTCTTCGAATCTGGAGAAATTTCAAATTAAGGTACGAATCCTTTCTTTGTATTTATTTATAAGTTGGCATGTTGTTGTGCATTTGCTTGTTGGGTGATTAAACTGAATGATTGATGTTACACCCTTAGCCTTGTAAGAGTAGTCTCATTCGAGGATGAATGTTCCCAAGGGGGAGGTATTGTAACATCTCGCAAATTGAAATAACTAGGAAGGAGTTAAGAATTGGAAATAGTCATTTTTGGAAAGAATGAAAATCTAGAAATTTTGTTAAGTTAGGATAAGTTGAGTTTTTGGTCAACTTCAAACGTCCATAACTCCTATCTCAGGATGATTTAGGTGTACTTCCACATATGGTAGGAAAGCCCTTGGAATAATATTTCCAACGCCACCAAGTTTGCTCAATTTTGAGTTCGTATGAGTTAGATATGCTCTTTGAAAGTTGGGATGCTTGAATAAGGAAAGTCTAATCCGGATTTTGGAAGGGTGTTTTAGTCTTTTCCTTACCAAATTGTTTTAATTCATTTTTAGTAGTGAATTGGGGTAAAAATCAGATTTTAGTCAGTTTAGAAAAGTTGAAGTTTATGCTACGGCTTGGAGAAAGGAGTAAAGAGGAGAAAAGGGAAGAAAGTTCAGGATTAGTTGATTTCTTGGAGATTTGCGTGTGGATTTAGTCAAGGGGTGATCCCTACGAGATATGTGCGATCACATAGTGTTGGGTTAGTTCACCCACATGTCAATCATGATTCAATTCAGCGAAGTATTATAGATTTGAAAGTAAATCCTTTGAGTTCATGATGAAATTCCTTTGAATTCTTGTGGGTTGTGTTGTTGGAGTTTTCTTGAGATTTGATTCATGTTTTCGGGTGTAATTTCGAGTTGAATCTAATATATATTGAGGGTATAAATGATTCTAACTGTTTGGGAAAAGAACTAAGTGAAATTTGAGGGTTTAGAGATAAAAACGGAGAAGAAAAGTCGGGGAACACATGGGGAGGGTCTTGTGGCCTCGCGCCCCTCATAGCCCCAAAGAGGGGCCTCTGAACTTTGACCTCTGGGGTGCCGTGCCAGCCAGAGCGCCCCAAGTCAGTGTCTGAACTTCAAGGGCTGGCGCCCCGCGCCTTTCAAAGTGCCAGGGACGCCAATTTTCCCATTCTTTCCCCACCTTTTCGTACTAGTTCCTTAGCAACATACCTATGTTTTCTAGTTGATTCCAACACTCTAAGGTACATCTAAACATCATGAAATCATCCATAAACATGAGATCATGAACCTTGAATCCATAATTCAATTCAAGGAAAGTTAAGAGTCAAGTCTAGAAGTTAAGAAGCAAGTCATGAGGAGTTTATAAAGTTTTTAAAAGTCTTTCACAAACATTTTAACTTTGTTTTAAGACTTAACTTTCAAGTTAAGTAAAGAGTAAAGAGTTGACTTCATTTCTCAAAAAGCTATAAGGGAACTAAATATTCCCAAGAGTTTAAAATGTTTTTACATTTGAGCAAGAAAGGGAACACCGTTTCCAAAAGAACTTTTAAGCTAAGTTTTGAATAATTATCTCAAACCAAAGAAAGAAGTTTGTTTTAAAAACATATGAGATAAGTGTATTTTGGGAGTAGTATTGAGCACTGATATGGGGATGCGATTTCATATTAACTCAAGTTTCCATAAACAATGTAGCCATCATGGGTAGTAAAAGATCATACTTTTTAGATGACTCCTTAAGTTGATTTTTAGCATAGACTAGTGGTTCCACTTAGTTAAGGCGTTCTATATGAAGGCAAAGTATAGGACAGTTCTGGCAGCGTGGGTAAGACGTTGTATCACCACTTAGGCTCATAATGGTGGTTGTCGGTTAGAGAAACTCCCACATAAACTATATTATTTTGATACATGAATAAAGTTGAATTTGTTATTGCATATCTTTAACAAACTGAGTTGTTATTTACTGTTCTAAATGCTTTGTATAAATTGCACTATTATTGTTGTTTTACACTGCATTTTGAGTTGAGTCATTCATGAGTATGAGTTGAGTAAAGCCAATGTAAGTGTTCCTTTTAAATCCTTTTCAAGCTTAAGTTGTGTTTAGCATTCCAACTCGCATACTCGTACATTCAATGTACTGATGCCAGTTGGCCTGCATCATTTTATGATATAGACGCAGGTAACCATGATCAACATCCAGTGCCTCGTTGATCAGATTCAGCACTCACAGTCTGTTGGTGAGCCTTTTTGCATTTCGGAGGACTCTCTTTATCATTTTCTTTCTAGTTTTCAGTTGTTAGGATGATCGGGGGTCTTGTCTCGACATCCCTCTTTGTTTTACAGGCTTTATAGACAGATAGTTATAGTTCTTTAGTCTTATTCATTTCGTTTGTATACGTTTAAGACTTGAGTTGCCATTTTTGGCTAAGATATTATTTCTTCGCAGGTGTACCAAGCTCGATTAATTGTGGTCATACCATCCAAGTGCTGGGCTGCTATAATGTAATGTTGTTGTATCAAACCTCTCGGAGAAAGTTGGTCAGCTACACCCTTGTTCACCGAATCAAGGCTTCAGTAAAAATACTGCAGCAAAACGTTGTCTGGCAAACCATGAGTTGTGCATTGCAGCACCAACTTCTTGAATTATAGCCAAGTCTCATAAATTGGCTCACCCTCCAAACGATTGAAACTTTGGATGCTGTCCCGAAGAGTCATTGTTTTCGAAAAAGAGAAAAATCGCACTTGAAATACGGTGACAAGCTCTTCCCACGAAGTGATTGAGTCTCGTGGCAATTCAGCCAACCACTTACATGCTTCTCCCATTAAAGAAAATGGGAACAACCTCAACCGGACCGACTCTTGGGATATGTTCTTGAAGGAGAACGTCCCGCAAACATCAACAAAGTTTCTAATATGCTCATGGGGATCCTCATGAGCCAACCCACCAAACAACCCTTTCAATTGCAAGAGCTACAACATGGTACTTGTAATATGGAACACAACGTTCCCTTCAGCTAGAGGAAAGCAAATGGCACCAATTCCACCCATTAGATGAGGGTAATTAACATTAGGGTCATTGACATCGTTGAGGTTACTGATGTCATCTTGGTGGCCCATTTGGCTACCATTGCTTCCGTTCACACTCATTTTCTCTGTTCAAAACAGCAACACGCAAACCAAAACTGAAAGTAAGTAGATTCAACTATGACTAAAAAGAACCAAATTCAACTGAACCAAACAATCTTAACCAACACGACTCTTTGGCAGCGACGCCATTTTTGATAAATAATGTTTCAAAGACACTTCATCCAATTCTAAGCGTCAACGATCGTTAATCAGTATATAACCTAACTAAATGAGTTGGGGCGGAATCATACAGGGAGTGGTACGTGTTTAAAATTCAATAGGAAATTACAAATATGGTTAAATCGGTCATAGGAATAGACATTATCGAATAAAGACATAACTCAAATCAGGGGGTGACACAAATGTCAAATAAGGGGGCTTTGGTTTGAAAGTATCAACTACAATAGCAGCAAATAACACAAAAATAACAATAATGAGATGGTTCTTGGGATGTGATTTGATTATAGGCTAATGTAGACAAATGGGTAATTGCAACTGTTAGGAAATAACTGTATTTTAGTGAATAAGCTAGACTATAGAGGAGGTAAACTTTCTCTAGAACAATTTACCCCGAATCAAGTTGATTTCTCTCGAACATCAACAAGCATGCAAAATAAGAATAGCCTACACTTTAGTCCATTCACACTCTCGAGCTGAATGTGTAGAAAAGAGTTTAGGGTTCACTCTCTCGAGCTGAATCCATGACAACCCAATACCCACTGACCATCAATTAATAAACTTAGTTTTAAAACCTCTCTCTCAAGCAAGCCAAAAACACTAGGGTAGAACTGCATTTGCAACTAAAATTCTTAAATTAAACCACAATTAATGATTGAAATTTGTAACGACTTGGAAAACTAGTAGGTGGAACAGAGCCTAACGAGTGTGTGTTTGAGTTTGATATGGGGTTTGAAGTTGTAAAATGAGTTCCCGAGTTTAGGTTGAGGGGTTAAATGTCAAGGTACGACCCCCCAAGGACCAACCAAGGGTCCTTGAGGGGGATCCTAAAGCCTAACCCCAAGGCTGCCCCAACTAGCCAAAAGCTGTCAAAAACTTGGGAGCTACGGATGGGACTTACGCCCCGTAGGTCCATCCACGCCCCTTAGATGGCTTCCGTAGGTCAAGACCCCAAATAGGGAGTCTCATACCCAAACCACGGACGTGCAGTATGGGGAGTCACCCCATTCACGATCCGTGGGTCTAGGTCATGAGTCTCACTTGGGCAATCTGCCCAATCTCGGCTACATGAGGGGTTAAATGGTAATTTCCTAATTAGTTAGTTATGGGTTGGGGACGATTTATTTTGGTTAATTAAACAATTTTAAGGCTTTTAAATGTATTAAACACTTTTTTCAATTCATTATTCTCAAACCACAAAATAGAAACTACCCTCCTCCCCAAAATATTCTCTCTCTAGAAACCACCATTGGAGAAGAAGGAGTCAAGGTTTCAAACTCAAGATATCACCTTTCTCACCCAATTTTCATGGATTTTATTCCATAAAGGTATGTTAGTCTTCATCCTTGATTAAATTTCATTCAAGGAGCCCTCTCAAAAGATGATTTCAAGTTTGCAAAATCCTCCAAAATCCTAGGGTTTCAATCTATGCATGGGTTCAATTCCAAAATGTTTTCAAAAGTTTATATGTGATGAATTATGAATGTATTTTTGAATTATTGATGAATTATGGTGAATTTATTCTAGGAACTCATGTTCCCCCAAAATACTAAATTAGAAGTTTGTGATTTGGGTTGAATGATCATGAAAGTATGTGGAATTTTTTATGTCTATATTGAATTTGTTATTGAATCATGTTATTCCCCTTATCTAATGTAGTATTCTAGATGTTTGGGTTGAGATTGATTTATAGCCTTTGAGGGCAAGTTCATGAAGGATCTAGTTATGATCATGGTGTGAAGTATATGTATGTGATCTCAATGAAAGTATTATGATCATGTGTAGAATGTAATTGTGTTATTATTGAAAGAATATTCTCAATTACACTCGTGAATGATGATGATAGAATGTGAAGGGTTTATTCTATGTAATGTTACATCTGGAATCAGTAGGCTTAGACATCCTCTTCTTGTGTAAATGAAAGTAATGTTGATTGTTACATCTTGAATGGGTAGTCTTAGGCATCATATTCTTGTGTTATGAATGTGTCTTGACTTAATGAACATGAATCGATAGACCTAATGTTGGTAGCCCTTGCATGACGAGTCTATGACCTATTCTAATGATGTATGTTGGATCGGTAGGCTAATGGCATCCTTCCATGCATGTTAATAATTAACCATGGGATCGGTAGGCTTATGGTACCCTTCCATAAATTATGTTAATGAACTTTGGGATCGGTAGGCTTATGGCACCCTTCTATGAATGTTAATGATGAACCTTGAATCGGTAGGCTTATGGTACCCTTTCATGAGGATTCAATGAGCTATCCTAATAATGTACCTTGAATCGGTAGGCTTATGGCTCCCTTTCATATGTTAACCAATGTACCTTGAATCGGTAGGCTTATGGAGCCCTTTCATGTACTTTGGGTCGGTAGGCCGATGGCACCTCTCATGTCTAATAATGGTAAAGTAATGAAATACTCTATGGGAATAGAGGCTAAGCACCGAGTGGATTTGGTAAGATGGAAGGTCTCCCATGTTTAGGTTGGGTTTCAATGAACATCTTTTTTATCCCATAACTATGTGCCCGCATAGGTTAGTAGCTAGTGGATCCACCTAAGCTAAAATGTTACCGGTCCTACCTTAGGAAAGTAGAACACCTCTTCACGGTGTGGGGGCAAGACACCGGATTCCATGTTAAGCTCACATGGTCTATGTCGGTTAAACGCTTATTCCCATCATGTGAGATACGTGCTATAGTTACTTAAGAGGTTCTATGAAGTGTGGGTGGTAGTATGGGATGACATCCATGCATTGCACAAGTAGGCTTTGAGAGGCTATGGTGTGATTCTCTAAGGTCTTAATGTCTAATGAAAGAATATGCTCAAAAGAAAGCTAATGAAGAATGTTGACTTAAATGCTTAATGTAATGATGCATGCTTACTTGGATTGTATTATGAGTTACTTCCTTGTCATGACTTATGAAATGTTTATGTTCCTTATGTATGAGTATTGTCTAAGAATAAAAATAAATAATGGTAAGTTCATCTAAGGTGACCTCAAAGTGGTACTTAGTGGGCATAGTAGTATGTGATCCTATTCTCACATTGCACAAGTATAGCTTAGGGTTGCTTGAGGTGAATGTTCTAATGTGATGAAATGACTTGTATGATGATTATGCTTGTATATTATGCCTCTTAAACTTATGTTCATGAAGTTTTCTCAAAATTGGCATTTAGTATGATTTTCAAATAAAATGTCCTATTTAAGCATGGTTTTTCCATGGCTATCATACTTAGTACATTAAATGTGCTAACCCGTATTTCTTCTATTTTTCTACAAAGTTTAGGTTCCGGCATTTGAGTTGATTCTCTCTAGTTCAAGGTCTTGGATTGAGTTCTTCCAAGGTTAGTGGTATGTCCTCATGGATTCGAGGACAAGTGCTTTATTGATGTTTCTTTTCTTCATTGTACTAGACATTTGTTAGATTTCTATTGTAAAGGGCCGTGACCCTACTTTTGATTCAAATATGTTTTTATATGGCCATGTGAGACAAGTAGACTTCCGTTGTTTTAATGATATTTCGATTGTATGGATTTAAAGAAAAGTTTTAAATTTCGCACTATTTCATATGTCTTATGTTATGAATTCTATGAGGCTTGTATGAGGCTCTTCAGAGTCTTGAATGTCGTTTCACGTCTGGGGTGTAGGCTCAGGTCGTGACAAACATGGTATCAGATCACAAGATTTTGTGATGGTTTTTAGGATTGATGTCTCACAAGCCACATCAAGTAGAATCTTGTTCGTGGGCGTGAATCGTGACACATTTATGAATGAGAGGCTATAACACGTGAGGAAACTACACTTCTTTCATTACTCTTTAAGTCGTGCCTTAGAGTTTTAACTCTATGAAATCCTTTTTGTAACCCTTCTCTTGTGTTTATAGGATATAAATACAAGAAGGGCGAACTCAAGAAGGATGGAAAAGGAGATTGTGAATGAGGGAGTTCCTCCCCAAGGTCCTCAAGGTGTCCAAATTCCTCAAGGGATTCAAGTTCCGATTGATCCCCCGGCCATGTCCAATGAAGAAGTTAGGTCGGCTCTTTTGATGATGGCTCAAGCCATAACTACTCAAGCCCAAGCCATGAAGGACCAAGCTACTAGGGGTGTGGAGACTCATGTGAACCATATTGTGAGCACTATGGCTTCTAGGTTGAGAGACTTTGTGGGGATGAATCTTCCGATATTTCTTGGTTCCAAGATGAGAGAGGATCCCTAAGAGTTTGTGGATGAGGTGTATAAGGTAGTGAATGCTATGGGGGTGACTTCTATAGAAAAAGAGGAACTAGCCGCTTATCAATTGAAGGATGTTGCCCAAGTTTGGTTCACTCAATGGAAGAGTAATGGGCCGGTAGGAGCGGGGCCTATAAATTGGGAAGTGTTCAAAGAAGCATTCCTTGGTAGGTTCTTCCCCCGTTAGAAGAGGGAATCTAAAGTGGAGGAGTTTATCAACCTTAGGCAAGGTATCATGAGTGTGCAAGAGTACTCCCTGAAATTAACCCTATTGTCTAAGTATGCTCCATCTTTGGTGTCTAACCAGAGGGATGAGATGAGTAGATATGTGATGCGTGTGTCCAGCCTATTTGAGGAAGAGTGTCATACGACAATGCACCATGATGACATGAACATCTCTAGGCTTATGGTATATGATCAATCAATTGAGGAGTCTAAACTTAAGAGAAAGAATAGGGAGATGAAAAGAGTTAGATCCGATGAGCAAGGTCAACCAAGGTTTAAAAAGAGGGCTTTTAACCAAGATTCTTCAAGCACTCGTAGGGTTAACCAAGAAAAAGGTAGTGGGTCTCCATTTTCTAAACCTACTTTCACCACTTGTGGTAAGAAGCATTATAGGAAGTGCCTAGCTGGTACGAATGAATGCTATGGTTGTGGAAAGATTGATCATCAAGTGAAAGATTTCCCTACTCTTGAGGCCAAAGGAAGAGAGGCCAAGCAATCTTTTCTAAATGACCCAGATCCTAATGCTCCCAAGAAAAACCATTTCTATGTACTTCGGGCTAGAGAGGACAAAGGAGCTCTTCTGGATGTAAGCAACGTTATGTTGATAGTTCCTTATAGTTGTGAATGTCTTGTTAAGGTCCCTATGTTATTTTCATGTTAGCCTTAGTATGGGTTTGCTCCTAAGGGGGAGATAGTATGTTGAATAGTAAGGTTGTTGAGAGTTCCGATATCCTTATCTCTTTCCTTCTATTCCTATTCAAGCTTGACACCAAGAGTTCCTTGTAGCTTGTTTCATGTTTTGGAGTCATGTGTGATTATGTGTTTCCATGGTCTCCTTATGTTATGCATGTTCTTGATGAATTCATGTTTAAATTAGAAAATGAGTTTTTATGATTTATGTTCCTCATGTTGATGTGCATTTAGTATGAGTTGCCTATATGCTTCATAGGTGAATTGTTGAACATGCCTAAGTATGCTTTTAAGAGAAATTGCATAATGTGCTTAATGATGTTATGATGAGCATTATTTGAGTTGGAGAAGGTAATTCCTCCAATGAAATGATAAATGTTGAAGTTTTCATGCATAATGAGTTTGTAGATGTAGTTTCTACTTTCTTGTTTTGCATGGAGTATGTTTGAGATGGAGTTGATGTTTCCTCCTAGTTTTGTGCATTGTTTATGATGTTTCATGCATGATGGGATGCTAGTCTTAAGTCTTTATTTCCCTAAAGTGTTTAAAATGTCATTCGAGGATGAATGTTCCTAAGGGGGAGATAATGTAACAAATCAGAAAACTAGTAGGTGAAACTAGAGCCTAACGAGAGTGTGTTTGAGTTTGATATGGGGTTTGAAGTTGTAAAATGAGTTCCTGAGTTTAGGTTGAGGGGTTAAATGTCAAGGTACGACCCCCCAAGGACCAACCAAGGGTCCTTGAGGGGGACCCTAAAGCCTAACCCAAAGGCTTCCCTAACTAGCCAAAAGCTGTCAAAAACTTGGGAGCTACGGATGGGACCTAGGTCCATCCATGCCCCTTGGATGGCTTTCGTAGGTCAAGATCCCAAATGGGGAGTCTCCGACCCAAACCATGGACGTGCAGTACGGGGCGTCACCCCACTCACGGTCCATGGGTCTAGGCCATGAGTCTCACCTGGGCAATCTGCCCAATCTCGGCAAAGTGAGGGGTTAAATGGTAAATTCCTAATTAGTTAGTTATGGGTTGGGGATGGTTTATATTGGTAAATTAAAGTATTTTAAGGCTTTTAAAAGTATTAAACACCTTTTTCAATTCATTATTCTCAAAACACAAAATAGAAACTACCCTCCTCCCCAAATATTCTCTCTCTAGAAACCACCGTTCGAGAAGAAGGAGTCAAGGTTTCAAGCTCAATATCTCACCTTTCTCATCTAATTTTTGTGGAGTTTCTTCAATAAAGGTATGGTAGTCTTCATCCTTGATCAAGTTTCATTCAAGGAGCCCTCTCAAAAGATGATTTCAAGTTTCCAAAATCCCCCAAAAACCTAGGGTTTCAAGCTATGCATGGGTTCAATTCCAAAACGTTTTCTAAAGTTTATATGTGATAAATTATGAATGGATTGTTGAATTAATGATCAATTATGGTGAATTTCCCCTATGAACCCATGTTTTCCCCAAAATAATAAATTGGAAGTTTGTGAATTAGGTTGAATGATCATGAAAGTATGTTGAATTGTTTATGTCTATATTGAATTAGTTATTGAATCATGTTATTCCCCTTATCTAATGTAGTATTCTAGATGTTTGGGTTGAGATTGCTTTATAGCCTTGGAGGGCATATTCATGAAGGATCTATGTATGATCATGATGTGAAGTATATGTATGTGTTCTCAATAAAAGTAATATGATCACGTTTAGAATGTATTTGTGTTATTATTGAAAGAATATTCTCAATTAACACTCATGAATGATGATGATGATAGAATGTGAAGGGTTTCTTCTATGTAATGTTACATCTTGAATTGGTAGGCTTAGGCATCCTCTTCCTGTGTAAATGAAAGTAATGTTGATTGTTACACCTTGAATTGGTAAGTTTAGGCATCCTTTTCTTATGTTATGAATGTGTCTTGACTTAATGAACATGAATCGGTAGACCTAATGTTGGTAGCCCTTGTATGATGAGTCTATGACCTATTCTAATGATGTATATTGGATCGGTAGGGTAATGGCATCCTTCCATGCATGTTAATAATGAACCTTGGGATTGGTAGGCTTATGGAACCCTTCCATAAATGATGTTAATGAACTTTGGGATCGGTAGGCTTATGTCACCCTTCCATGAATGTTAATGATGAACCTTGAATCGGTAGGCTTATGGAACCCCTTCATGAGGATTCAATGAGCTATCCTAATAATGTACCTTGAATTGGTAGGCTTATGGCGCCCTTTCATGTGCTAACGAATGTACCTTGAATCGGTAGGCTTATGGTGCCCTTTCATGTGTTAATCAATGTACTATAGGTCGGTAGGCCAATGGCACTCTCTTATGTGTAATAATGTTAAAGTAATGAAATACTCTATGGGAATGGAGGCTAAGAACCGAGTGGAGTTGGTAAGATGGAAGGTCTCCCGATGTTTAGGTTGGGTTTCAATGAATATCTTTCTTATCCCATAACGATGTGCCCACATAGGTTGTTAGCTAGTGGATCCACCTAAGCTAAAATGTTACGGTCTTACCTTAGGCAAGTAGACCACCTCTTTATGGTGTGGGGGCAACACACCGGATTCCATGTTAAGCTCACATGGTCTATGTCGGTTAAACGCTTATTCCCTTATGTAAGATACGTGCTATAGTTACTTGAGAGGTTCTATGAAGTGTGGGTGGTAGTATGTGATGCCATCCATGCATTGCACGGGTAGGCTTTGAGAGGCTATGGTTTGATTCTCTAAGGTCTTAATCTCTAATGAAAGAATGTACTCAATAGAAAGCTAATGAAGAATGTTGACTTAAATGCTTAATGTAATGATGAGTTACTTCCTTGTCATGACTTATGAAATGTTTATGTTCCTTATGTATGAGTATTGTCTAAGGATAAAAAGAAAGAATGATAAGTTCATCTAAGGTGACCTCAAAGTGGTACTTACTGGGCATAGTTGTATGTGATATTATTCTCACATTGCACAAATATAGCTTAGGGTTGCTTGAGGTGAATGTTCTAATGTGATGAAATGATTTGTATGATGATTATGCTTGTATATTATGCCTCTTAAACTTATGTTCATGAAGTTTTCTCAAAATTGTCATTTAGCATGATTTTAAAATAAAATGTCCTTTTTAAGCATGGTTTTTGCATGGCTATCATAATTAGTACATTAAATGTGCTAACCCATATTTCTTCTATTTTTCTACAAAGTGTAGGTTTCAGAATTCTCTCTAGTTCAAGGGCTTGGATTGTGTTCATCCAAAGCTAGTGGTATGTCCTCATGGATTCGAGGATAAGTGCTTTATTGATGTTTCTTTTATTCATTGTACTAGACATTTATTAGACTTCTATTGTAAAGGGTCGTGACCCTACTTTTGATTCAAAGATCTTTTTAGATGGCCATGTGAGACAAGTAGACTTCCATTGTTTTAATGATATTTCGATTGTATGGATTTAAAGAAAAGTTTTAAATTCCGCACTATTTCATATGTCTTAAGTTATAAATGCTATGAGGCCTGTATGAGGCTCTTCGGAGTCTTGTACGCCGTGTCACGTCTGGGGTGTAGGCTCGGGTCGTGACAAAATCAGTTCTAAACAATATTTAAACTAACAATTACCAGTACACATAAAGTAAATCAGCCCATAATCACACCCCAAGAATTGGGGTTTTAGCTAGTCATCATAAAAAGATAAAAATTGTTACCAAATTGAGTTTCCATCAACTGGGTAAGATTAATTTTGTCCTGACAATGCTCCAAGTCGAAGAATCTCAAAGACCCACTTTCATCTCAAGAGTGAAAAACTTCAATTCTCCAAAGCTTAGGAAAAACTAGAGAAAACTTGTCTCAATACTCAGAGTTCAAAACTAATAGTCGATGTAATTAAAAAAAATGATAATAAAAGATGCTAAACTAAATGTTCAAAAATGTATTTATAGTTGCCAAAAATGTGCTGCGAAAAGTCACTCGGCGAAGTAAGTCCGGCTCGCCGATCAGCCCTTTGGTCAGTTCAATCGCCTTTATGCCTTAGACTTCAACATCCTCAAGGTCTGTAACTTTGGGCGATCCAACACTACATCGCGGAACCACTCGGCGATTCGTCGATTGATCCTTTCTCTCACCAACTTGATTTTCTCCTTCCGGGCATGTCACACTGGAACTTTAGGCGGTCAAGAGGCCATTTTCGGTGACTCACCAAGTAGACTTGGCGATCACTAGGCGTACTTTTCTTCATTCTTTCAACTCGCTTTGTTCCTTTTTGCAAATTAGTGTCCTTGCTTTGTTCCTCAGTCCAAATACCTGGAAATCAAGGGTTTTACATCAGTTATTGGCACAAAATAAGCATTTGAGGACACTAAACCATTGTAAATAAAGCCTTAAATGAGTCCAAATCTCCGACTCATCAACATCCTCCTAATTCAACTTCATAGCTTTCAAGTCCCACAACACCTTATGCTCAAGTTCAAACGGTAGATGACAAGACTTACCAAACACCAATTGATATGGGGAGATACTAATCAAAGACTTGAATGGAGTTCTATACGCCCAAAGAGCGTCATCTAACTTATGGGACCAATCAGTTCGGTTTGCATTAACGGTCTTGGCCAAAATTCCTTTGATATCCCGGTTTGACACCTCAACTTGCCCACTTGTTTGCGGATAATAAGGGGTATCAACCTTATGCTTAACTCTATACTTACACAACAATGATGCAAATATTCGGCTAAAAAGTGAGAGCCCCCATCACTAATAATTCCACGTTGAGTACCAAACCTTGAGAAAATGTACTGCTTAAGGAATTTACCAACACTTATCCCTTCATTATTAAGTAAGGCCACAACCTCTACCTATTTTGAGACATAGTCAACAACCACCAAGATGTATTTGTTCCCATACGAACTCACAAAGGGCCCCATGAAATCGATTCCCCATACATCAAACAATTCAACCTCTAGAATATGAGTGAGAGGTAATTCCTGCCTTCGCGATACTCCTCCTTGCTTTTGACATTGCACACACTTCTTAACAAGGGAGTTCATAGCTTGATACAATGTTGGCCAATAATAACCACTTTGAAGTACCTTAGCAGCTGTGCACACTCCACTTTGGTGTCCACCAACCGGTGACGCATCACAAGTGAAACGACCCCAAAAATGCCCGAAAATGTGCTTCGAAAACACCTATAATTGTAATTTCCATATATATCAAAATCCGTACATGATTTCGGAAATTCGACTTCATATTCTTATTCAGGGGGTCAAATTGAGTGGGAAATGGGTCTAACCCGAATTTTAGAGCAACCGTATCAAAATTCGAAATCGCAAAAAATGCGATTTGGAGGGGTCAACTTTAAAGGGGCATATCTCTTAGCACACAAGGAACTGGAAGGGCCACAACCTATTAAATTAAAGTTCTTTGAGTTACCTTTCCAACGCACTTGTTTTCACCTCATTCCGAGTTAGGATGAGGGAGTTATGACCATTTTCGTAAAACCTGTCTGTGCAGATTTGCAATTTCCAATGCGCTTTTTTTTTTAGCGGGTTGGGGACGTTTTTTTATAAATGTCCCATACTTAGTCATTTTTTTTAACTTCAAAAACACTCTCTAAGCCCTCTCCAAAATTCCACCAAGATCTTCAACCAAATTCAAACATCTCAAGCTCTAATTCCGGA
>JAJOOG010000320.1:0-77397 GCA_029582565.1 Solanum infundibuliforme | reverse complement strand
ATATATATATATATATATATATATATATATATATATATATATATATAATACTAAGAGTTTAGTGATACTGAACAATCACTCAAAAACTAACGCTAAATATAATACTATGTCTGAAAAAGCCTCTACTGACTAGAGTTCCTGGGACATGTCCCAGCTAATCCTAGAAAATCTAAACCTGAAAGGAAAGACTTAATCTGAAAACATGTCTATTGTCCTCGAAGTATGAGAACTCACCACGGAAGCTGCTGATTGTGGACCGGGAACCGATCTACGCGTGATCTAGATGCTGAGAACCTGAACATACGTCATGAAAATCTGTAGCGCAGAGTATGCGTCAGTACCTAGAATGTACTGAGCATGCATGATATAGAATATAACTGAACAAGTATGTAAGCTGAAAAAACTTATAAATTGAAGAAAGCATAAATGAGTAATGACATAATCTGGACATGACGGAACTACTGAAATATTTTGAAAAGAACTGAACTGAATGCAATGACCAAGTACATAACATGCTAAGACTGAATACTGAAGTATAACTGAAAACCTAGTCGAATGCACTAGAGTCTGACTGTGGAAGCTACTATTAACCCACATAAAACCACGTGAATTAAATGTGGAGTCCAATGTATACGCCCCATCGAGAGGACCCATATACCTTGCCAAGGGTATAAAGCCATGACTGGCATGATCACTAAATCTAATGCCCAACAGAGGGGACTTATAAACCTACGAGGGCACGTAGTTCTGGGACTATGAGGGTACGCTAAAACCTTAGTCTACTCGGTGCTCAACCTACTCCCAACTGAATATGTATATGATACATTATGATTGAAATAATGAAATACTTAATAGCTCAAAATACCGGCATTCAAATTTGATAATTTAACAATTATATACTGATAATGTGTCATTCGAAACTGGAAAATATTTATATCTGTTTAAATGACCTGGCATGTGTAATTCATGAACTAAGAGAATTTACATAACTAGGGTTCTAAGTTTCATGCAAAGAACCGAGCAACGTTTCCATGAAAATATGATAATCTGATTGGGAATACTCTAATAGCTAAATCACAACTAATATCTAAGGTTTTAGAAACCCTAGGTCTAAACAAGATATGGAGAATCAAGAATCTGACTAATTCTAGGGACCTAATGGACGAAAGGAATCCACCAGTGAAATCCCACATACCTGGTGACTAAATTCATGGAGAAATCTTTCGATTACGGGGCTTGAACCAAAGAAAACTTGCTACATTCTTGGAAGGGTTTTGAGTCACCGTTTTCTCCTTTTTTGTTCTAACCTTGGTGAATTCTAGAGAATAATGGTTTAGGGAAAAATCTGACTAGAATAATAGGCTAAAACTGACCAAAACGAAGTACTTTAGGGATAAAATAATAAGGAAAATACCATATTACCCTTAAAATAAAATTCGTTTCACCCATCGACGGAGCTGAATGACGGGTCGTAAGTCAACTGATGGTCCGTCTTATCAGTGGTCGTTTTGCTGTCAGAGGGATGAAATTTGGGGTCTGAACAATGGACATGGACCACGACCGTGGTCCCACCTACGGTCCATAGGTCCTGGCATGGGCCGAGAGTTGACTGAAAAATTTAGGGAGTTCTTGGGAGAGTTGAGGTGGCCAACCACGGACCCTACCTACGGTCCGTGGTTCAACCTACGGTCCATAGGTGGCCTCTGTCAGTGGAACCTGCAAATTCTGAAAATCTATAATATTTTCCTTTTCCGAATATAGGGTGTTACATTATCTCCCCCTTGGGAACAATTGTCCTCGAATGAAGTCAAAACTAGCTGAATATGGAGGGAAGGAGCTGCAATCCCTACCAATAATTACTAGAAACTGATATCTAACTAAACATAGTTCCAAAAATATGCAAATATGCTAAAATTCTAGAACAACTAAAGGAAAAAGATACTAAGATTGAATATATGCATGAGTAAGCTGAAAGAGTGGAGAGGAATTATTATCTCAAGCTGAAATAGAATCAGAATGAAAGAGATAAGGATACTTGGCATTCATGGCTGCTTCTTCTCCCTAAGTAGCTCCCTCTACGGACTGAGTCCTCCAAGTTTATCAAATCTCATCACCCCCTTCATAGGTGATACTTTCAGGAAAAACTCAATCATCTATCTCAAACTCTAAGTCCCTTCTCCTTACATCGACATAGGACTTCTGTCTTAAGTCTATCCCTGATGAGCTGAACTTTTCCTATATCATCGTGTACCGAATCTGGCTCAATCAGGTTGCTTCACCTACACATCCACCTTAGCAACACATAAGCGACCATCTCCCCCTTGAGAGAAAACCTCTACTCTGTGCTAATGAACTGCACCGTCCAACTGAAGCAGTATAGGATCACTATCTTGTTATTTTTCCTTAACTTTTGTTACCAATGAAGATTCCGATCTATTTTGGATTATCACACCACCATCTGATGTGTCCGAAAGACTAACTCCTAAGGGAGCAACCGATGAACATATTTTGCTTTTCCTTCCCTTTTTCCATCACATATGACACACTACCCTTTAGAGATCATCTTTCTGGCCTTAAGGTAAGAGATAAATCGGCCTATAGGCATTAAGCTACTACCCTTCCATTGTAAGACTGGATCATTTGGAAATTGAAATTGAACGATCGTAGTTCTACAATCCACTCGGGCATAATCAGGAATGTAACCAATCCATGCCTAAAATGATATCTAAATCTACCTATTCTAACTCTACAAGATCTGTTTATGTGAGTTTCTAAGAGACTGTGATAGGGCAATTTTTGTATACCCGTCTAGCTATAACTAGGTCACCAACTGGAGTAGAGACTGAGAAGGGTTCTGAAAGAGTATCTGGACTAACACGTAAGAATACTGCTATAAAGAGAGTTACAGAAGAAAGAGTATCCCCTGGATCTAACAATGCAACAACATCTAAAATAAAAGACTCGTAAGGTACCAGTGACCATATCAGGAGAATCTTCCTGGTCCTGGCGAGCCTAGAGAGCATAGAAGCTACCCTGGCACTGACCGCCACCTGTACAAGATGACACACCGTGTTGAGTTGTGCGAACTGTTGGTGCTGTTGGGACTGTAGACTGAGCCCTACTATCATTAGCTCCTTGCCCTTGTCTAGGAGAAAGTCAATTCTTCACCCTATGACAAGACTGACCACATCCAATGCATCCTTCCTTGCCTGCAAGACACTCGCCTGGATAGTTCTTACCACACTTTGGACAAGTTGGGTAGGTCCTATTTCTCGATACACTCCCCTATGACTTAGAGCCTGGTGCCCTACTATTCTGATCCTGTCGAAACTGTGACTGATTTCCACCACCTGATTTCTGCTGAGAGTACTCATAGTTCCCTGTTCTAGCTTTCTTGTTGTCCTTAGCTATTTCCTTAAGATTATCTCCCTCAACCTGTTGAGCATGAGTCACGAGCCTAGAGATATTCATATCCTCTAACAACATAGCATTTCTGCACTAAGTCGGATACTCCAAACAAAAACTTACTCATTTGTGCCCTTAGATCAGCAACCATATGTGGAGCAGGCCTAGAGAGTTAGGTGAACTTAAGTCCGTACTCTTGGACTGATATTGAACCTTGCCTCAAATTCATAAACTCTTTTGCCTTAGCCTCTCTCAACTCTCTTGGGAAGAATCCGTCCAGAAAATCTCCAGTAAAACACTCCCAAGTAACATGAGATGTATCCACGCCCCTGTTTTCTTTCCACTGAGTGAACTAAATGTGAGCCACATGCTTAAGCTGGAAGGATGCCAACTCTACCCTATTTAATACGAGTCACTTGCATCACTCCTAAGATTTTCTTAACCTCATCAATGAAGTTATGTGGGTCCTTACCACCTTGCGACCCTAAAAACTAAGGAGGATTCATCCTAAAAAAATCTCGAACTCTAGTTGCCACTAATCCACCATTTCTATTAGTAGGAACTGGAACCTGCTGATTATTCTAATTAGTCATACTCTGAGCCAAAAGTTGAATCGCATTCCGAAACTCTACATTCGAAACCTTATCGTCTGGGACATAAGGTTTTTGCATTAGCATTGCGTGCATTAGCATTCTGTTAGTAAGCTCTACGAGGAGGCATGATCTGAAACGCATAATGTCGAATTAGAAACGAGAAGTTGGATCATACCTTACGTACGATAAGAGTACCAAAGAAAGTGAAGTTTTTCCTAAAACACTTCATAGCCTCCCTCTCATTAGATGTGGTGCACTTCATACCAATGAAAAAGGACCCTACTTAGTGCGGCTTTCAAACATCCTAGGACTCTTGACCGAACACTCTAATACCAAGTTTGTCACACCCCGAGGTTACCCCTTGGGCGTAAACACGGGGCCTAGGATCACGAGTGACCCCAAGCTAACCCTGAGGTGGCATATCATAAGCAAAACTGAATATATCTATGGAAGATAAACTAATGTGGAAGCTAAATCACGAGATAACTAAATGATAGGGAATACCCAATACTAGTCTGAATATATATATATATATATATATAATACTAAGAGTTTAGTGATATTGAACAATCACTCAGAAAGTAACGTTGAATCTAATACTATGTTTGAAAAAGCCTCTACTGACTAGAGTTGCTGGGACATGTCCCGAGCTAACCCTAGCAAAACTGAAACTTAAATAAAAGACTAAATCTGAAAACATGTCTACTTTCTTTGAAGAATGAGGACTCACCACTGAAGCAGTTGAATGTGGATCGGGAACCAATCTACACGTGATCTGGATGCTGAGAACCTGAACCTACATCATGAAAAGATGTAGTGCAGAGTATGCGTCAGTACTTGGAATATACTGAGCATGCAAGATGTAGAATATAACTAAACACTTGGACCGCCAGTTAGAACCACCAAGCTTGAAGGTGAACGCTGTAAAACTCGGCAAGCTAAATGCTTAATCGATGACTCACCAAACAGGTCGGCAAGCCCAATTTTGTCCACCGTTTGAACCCTCAAATTGTTGGGAGTCCTATAAAACTCAACGAGGTAAAATACGACTCGGTGAATCACCGAGTGGGTGGCGAGCACGACTTACTCCACCGAAGGTATGGCGAACTGGATGGCATTAAATGCCAAATGGTTTAAAATTTCAAAATTCTTCATTTTCTCTCATTTTTAACTCTCATAACCTCTCACCGAACTTTTGATCTTCCATGTTTTATTTCTTTTAACCACATTTTTGTGTGAAATCGTGAGCAAAATTGGGGAACTTTATAAAACCCTAGAATTTTTTTCGAACTAGGACACGAACCATCCTTCGTAGTGAGTAAGTTTTTACTAAGGAGTTTAAATTTTCTTAAGTGTTAAGGTCACTATATATAGCACCTTGAGTTCCAAAAAGAATTAAAGGGAATTCGTTCAAGTCATTCCTAAGTTCTTCTAAGATTCGGGTCAACTTCAAACGACCATAACTCTCAGTACAGGATGAGTTAGGTGTACCATGAGATGGAAAATGAAAGGTCTTTCAATTATATTTCCAACACCATCAAGTTCGCTAAGTTTCAAGGTTGGATAAGTGAGATTTCCCCTTTTGAAGTCAGGCTGTCCAGTTAAGGAAAGTTACCTAAAAATAGTGAGGGGTATTTTGGTCTTTTCCTTACCCAATGTGATTTAAGCATTTTTAGTAAGGTTTTAACAGTCAAAACTGATTAAAATTAGTTTCATTCATCCCCAAAATCATCTAGGGTTTTAGAGAGAAGATTCAAGAGGACAAAAAGTTCAATGTTTCATGCGTTTGTTCAAGAAATTTAAGATTTCGCCAAGAACCTAGTTCTTTGAGGTATGTAAGCTTCCATAGTGTTGGGTTCGTTCACCCACACGCCAATCATGAGTTTCTTTGGTGAATCTATAAGTAAATATAGACCAATTTAATTTCTTGATGAGTTCTTAATAAGTGTTCTTGCAGTTTCCTTATCAATTAAGTTTTGATGTAAGATTCTTCTTGGGTCAACTTCAAACAACCATATCTCTTAGAATATAAAGAGTTACGTGATTAATGACCTATGAAATTAAATGTATTTGAATCTACTTTCCAATGCCACCAATTTCGTGTCAATCCTATTTCTGTGTAAGAAGTTATGACTATTTTGTAACCTATGCAGTGTTGTTACGAATTAGCCGACAGGACAACATTAAAAGGTGTTGTTTTTGGTTTTTTACCTGCAAGTAAACCCTACACGAATTTCTTGACTAATAAAAGGCTCAACACAATCATATTTTCATCTTTTAATCCATCATTCTCTTCTCTATCAAACCCTATGGCAAAACACTAAGGAAAAATCAAAGTAGAAAACTCAATTCAAGATTATTTCAATCTTTTTCAAGATTCTTCTTCAAACTAAGTCTTTTTCAAAGAATTCCATTTTTTCCAACTCAAATTCTTCCATACAATTATGAATCACTAATGAAATTCTTAATTCTTGTCCATAGAAATTTCAAGAAATTAATTCAAGAATCTCAAGAAAGGTTTTTTTGATCGTTTATCTTCAAGCTAGGCTTCAAGGCTTCTAATCAAGTTCTTTTTCAAGATCCTTTCAAGATTCTTCAAGAACCTTGTTCTTCCAGGTATCTAAGGCTATCATAGTGTTGGACTAGCTTGTCCTCACATCCTACATCTACTTTCAAATCAGTAAAAGAGAAATCTAGGATTTTACCCCTGTATTTCAGTATTCTTAAGACGAGTAAATTTTGAGTTCTCAAGTTCTTGGTTCTTTTTTAAACTCTATTCCTAATTATTGAGTTTCTATATTTTTATTGAGATCTTTGAGTTGATTTGTTCATGTCTATAATTCAATATGAACCTTATTTTGAGTTATAAATCTTGAGAAGTTTTTTTTTAAAGCCAACACTTGTGTTTTAAACTGAGTTTTCAGGAAATAAATATGAGAATGAAAAGAGTCGTATACATGAGTTCCATATTATTATTTAGACCCAGGAGTCGAGTCGTTCATGCTCATAAATTCTACATGAACTCCATACATTGAGTATTTTTTAGAGGAGTAGCATCTTCGAATTCTAAGTCTTTGAGCATTGAGTTCCTAATCCTTTTGAGATTATATTCCTACTTATAGGAATATTACATGTTACCCATGAAGCCCTTGAGTTGAGTTGTTCATGCCCATAATTTCGCATGAACCATATGAGTTGAGTAGTCTAGAGATGAGTAGTATCATTGAGTCTTGAGGTGTGAGTACTGAGGTTCTATATTGTTATTAAGATCCCAGAGTTGAGTCGTTCATGTGTAATTATTTGAGTTATAACTTTTAACAAGCTTTTTAAACCAAACGCTTGAGTTTTTAAACTGAGTTTTGAGAAAGTAAAGATGAGTTTTGAGAAAAGAATTCTATAAAACATGATTAGTATGACAATCGAGTATGTAATCAATGTATGAGAAGTATGGTATCTAGATATACCATCAATGTTTATGTAATATGACTTCTCGAGTCTTCAATGATCATATTATAATATTATTTTTGAAAGAGATGAAGGAGGATGTCTCTACATTTAATCAGATAGTCACCTATCATTCTATGTCAATGAAGTAGTTGGAGACCCATATGGGTCAAATTTCTTCTCATTTGAATCCAAGGCCAAAAGAGGGCCTACCAAGTGACACCTGGGCAAACCGGAAGAATGATCCGTAAATGGGTACTTTCATCATGCCACGACGTTAACTAAGGCGCTTCTTGGAAGGCAACCCAAGTTTTTAAAGCATTACTTTTTCATTTTGAATAACGGGTGTTGATTATGCAGGATAAAAAGTGAAATGTTTTGGAAAATGGGTAGTTTTGCGAGTCAAAGTCCAGTCGGCAACCCGCCGAACAGTTCGGCGAGCCCCGACTTTGACCGCCATTGGAACCACCAAGCTTGAAGGGGAACTCCATAAAACTCGGCGGGCTATATGCTTAATCAACAAGCCCAATTTTGTCCGTCGTTTGTACCCCCAAATTGTTGGGAGTCCTGTAAAACTTGGCGAGGTAAAATACCACTCGGCGAATGTCCGAGTGGGTCAGCGAGCATGACTTACTCCACCGAAGATGCCGCAAACTAAAAGTTTTTAAAGGCCAAACGGTTTAAAATTTCAAAATCCTTCATTTTCTCTCATTTTTAACTCTCGTACCCTCTCACCCAACTTTTGATCTTCCATATTCTATTGTTTTTACCACATTTTTGTGTGAAATCATGCTTGGAATTGGAGAACTTTGCCTCCTAGCTATTCAAATTGGAAATTCGGTATTAAGGTTGGTTTTCTAAACACCGTACTTTAATTTTATGGTTGAAATCAATTGCAATAGGTAAATTTGTTGTTGTTTTGTGTTGGGTAATTGGTATAATCGTGTTTAATGTGTTGGATTGTCCGTAATTTGTTTAAATGTGTGCCTAAATTCTTTAAATTGATTGATTCTCGTGCTCTTACTTGAAATATCGAGTCAAATTGTTGGGTTGTGGTTTGTATGTGTTGGGTCTAGTGGGGTGAAGTCTAAGTAACCCCAAATTGTGCTAAATGACATAATTTTCCCAATGATGGAGCGTTTGACATCATTCTTAAGGTCAAAAGTCATGAAATGGCCAAATCTGGCCAAATTGGGGGAAGTGTGAGTACCCCAAGGGCATGGGTCGTATGGGTCTGACTTTAATTGAAAAGTGTTTGTGTTTGATTTTGAATTCGGGGGTGGCGGGATTGACTTTGAGCTTCGGGTTGAAAACCTGCACATTGGTGTGATTGGCGAGCTACGTCGAGCTTGCCGAGTTGTTCGACGGTTCGCTAAAGTGTCCCACATATCCCCTTTAATTTCAAATTGTGGTTGAGTTTGTTTTGTAACTTTCGGTGAGATGCTTGAGCTCGCCGACTTCACTCGGTGACTTGCCGAAAGGCCTTCTTGATCACCCTTTTTACGCCTCTAACACTTAAAATACACTATAACTTTTGGTGGGCTACTTCGACCCTACTGATTGGTGTCAGTGATTCGCCGAATGGCCCTGAACATCGCCAATCTGTCTTGAGTATTGAAATTTTTCGTGCTAGTACTTTCGGTGAGCTCTATCTGGCTCACCTAAGTGACTGGCGACTCGCCAAATTGTTTAGCGAGTCTTTCTGCAGTTAAATTTCTCTATTTTTCTTGATATTTTTAAAAAACATTTTTCTATGTGTTTTGCAGGAATGGCTAGAACAAACTTGAATAATAGTGGCATGTCGGCACAAAAGTATGATCGAGGGATTGTGAAAAATAAGGAAACATCTGCTTCCAGCACAAAGGGAAAAAGTTACCTCCAAAGGGAGGCAAGGGAAAGGGTAAAGCGCCCATAGCTGAGACACCAGAGTAAAACTCCGGCAGTGAGGGAGAGTCATTTGATTCTCAGGCTTCACTCTTTCAGCCTGAGGATAATCAATTATTGCAGTCTCGTCGAGCAGAGTTTCGTTCCAAAGTTCGTCAGGATCAGTTTAGGATTCCGGAGCCGACCCCTCCTACTTCAGATTCAGTGTCAGCTCCAGCATAGATAGTGGTCCCAACACCACCAGTTTAGGGTCCTCCTCCCCGATAACTCAATTGCTTAAAGGCTGAGGGATTAAGGACCATCTTGGAAGAGAAGAGATTGTCCACGGATGGTGTAGTGGACATACATCCAGATGTGTGGGATACTCTTTGGTTCCACAGATTCGAGATCTTCACTAGGCCCATTGGCTTATAAATTCCCACCTGGGTCTGGAAATTCTACTTAGCCTATACTGATCTAGTACCTCAGGGGAAGAAGAAGGCTAGTGCATTCGGGCCAGTGGAGTTTGTGATTGTCCAAGGGAATAACGTTAAATGTAGCAGCGGTGATATCAATGCTGCAATTAAGAGGACTATGGATTTCGTACATGAGTACCATAGTATGACTACTACAAAGACTCTAGATGACCTGAAGGGTTGGCTAGCCTCCTGGTTTCTAACACCACTCCGAGGTGGACTGAGGTGGGATCACCTATCGTGAAGAAGGACCTAAACATAGAGGCTCGGTACTGGTTTGGATTCATTAGCAGCACAGTCATGCCGTCATAGAACGAGTCCATTCTCCGCCAACTAAAGGCAACCTGTCTCGGGTCTATCATCGCTAGAAAGCAGCTGAATTTGGGATTGATTATCGAGCAGAAGATATCCATAAGAACCAAGCAGCGCCAGACATCCCTTTCCTTTCCAGTAGTGATCACAGAGTTGTGTCATCGGGCCAGAGTTCCTCGTGATGAGAAGAGGGATGTTGATGTTCCACCCATATCGTCCACCGACATCCAGTGCATAGTGGCCGAGTACACATGGGACGAGGCTGATAGGAGGAGATCAACTCTGGTGGATACATCCCCAGAGATGGATATAGATACATTACTTGTAGAGGCAGCCTTTCCTACTCTAGTCTCCGAACGTTCAGGTACTTCCAATGCCACTCCTTTTGAGGCCTCGAGTTCTTCTGTTGCTCCCCCTCCCCTTAGATCTATTGTTGTTACTACTACTTCCAGGACTCCGACCACCCAGGCCATGCTTCTCAAGATAGGGCACCTAGCCCATTCTGCTGATATGCAGGCCTCTCGACTAGAGGCAGAGGTTCCCTGGATGATTGAGAGAGTTATTACTACTACACTGATGCCTCTCAGGGCTTCTATTGATGCCCTCACAGCGATAGGAGAGGTTTGTGAGAGGGGGCAGGGTGTTACTAATGCAGTGATAGCTGTGAAACATGATGTTTCTGAGCTAAGGAAGGATGTGGACCATCTGAAGTCCACAGACTAAACTACGCTATCTCAGACGGTGGAGACCCTAGATGACCCGAGTGTACATGTTCCAGCTTGTGCTGAGGTTCCTCCGGCTACCATATGAGATGATATAATAAATTAAGCTGATGCTGGTGAGTCTGAGCCCAAGACAGATGAGAAGCAGCTTGAGGTGCGAGATGTGGCTGCTTATGAGAACCTCACTGGCTTAGAGGGTGTCATGTTCGAGACAGCTAGACAGGCCCTTTTGAGAGATACTTCTATGGTGAGCTCCAGTGGAGCTGAGGTTGATGAGACACTGGGGACTGATGCCCAAACTCAGAGTGTGACCCTGGGCACTGATGCCCAGATAAATGGAGTGACTGAGATGGAGACGTCACCCAGGCTTAGCCCGGCATGATGATTTTTACCTACCTCTCTTTTGTTTGACTGATTATTTTGTTTTAGTTGCATTTGAGGACAACTGCACATTTTTGTTGGGTGGGGTGAGGTATCATACCTACCTCTTGTGATATTGATTTTGTTTTGTGAATATTGGGCTTATTTTTTTAAGATATATATATATATATATGTCTTGATCTTGATCTTGTGGATGTTATAGCTTGTGGCCCATTCTTTTGAATGAAAATGGTTTTGAGCCTAATTTTAAAATTTGGCCACCTCTTTTGTGTGTGATTTTGGTTGTTCTTGTGTGAATTTCAATGTCGGTTGTGATCAATACCGATGACTCGAATAGTGCTCTTAATTCAACGAAATGAATGTGAGGCTACAATGAGGCAAATATGTGAAATTTTAGCATCTCGCTATGACTAGCTGGTTGTCGAATAAGTCTCTTGTGATAAACATTTCACGCTAGCTAGAAAGTGTGGAGTCTTGTTTGATATTAGTACCAATGCCCTGTGCAATGAGATTACTTTGAACATTGTGTGTGAGGACACCTAGAATTTGCCCCGTTGGTCCGATTGATTGAGTGATGCAAGCACTTGAAATGATCTAAGACAAGAATTTTGAAGAGTGAACCAATTTCACAATATACCTCTTTTGTGGCCAACTTTGTGAGATGTGTGAACCTTGGTTGGCCCTGTTTGAGCCTTGCCCTTTTCTTGGAAGAAACTTGAGCAATTATGACCTCTATTTATATATTCACCCATAACTTTCATGAAATATGGGATGTTTGAATAGCCAACTTAGGCCAAAAGCCTAAGTTGGGGGTGTGGTGAAAAGAGAAGGAAAGTCAACAAGTGTGAAAAATCCCCATTTTTGTGATGGATTTGAAAAAGATGGGACCCCTCCATGTAAAAAAAAAGGAAATGAAAAAGATGAAAGAAAAGAAAAACACCGAAAAGGTTGTGAAATAAAGTTGTGTAAATTGAAAAAGAAATGGGGTATCCGGTAGTTCATATGAAGTTGAATAATGGGGTGGATTATGAGAATGCTGAAATGTTAAAGAAAATAAGGAAAGTGATGTTCAGACCATACTTAATGAAGGTAGAAGCCACTAAGCCTAAATGACCATACCTTTAAACTCAACCCCGTTACAGGCCTTGAAAAGACCTTAGTTATCTTTAGTGAGCTGAAACAAATGTTGATTGGAAAATAAGGGCAAGCCTATGGGTGAAGTCATGCATGTGTTCATCTTTGTGAGTGTGAGAGTTGTATGTGATTTTGGAACTTTAAATTGTCAAAGAATTTATTGTGAATAAGATAGGTATGATTTCCAAAAAGTTTGGGGAAAACTTTTTAGAGGTCCTTTTAGTATTGGAGTGATGTTATAAAGAGAACGTTAATGATCCTATAGTGATAATGATGGGTGACAATTCACTATAACATTATAAATGAGGAGAAAGAGAAGCATGAGGTTTTGCTATTAGAAATAGCTAAATGAGAGGCCTTACTTGGTTCTGAATAGTAATACGGCCAAATTTTAGTTGGTATGACAGAGATAATAAGAGTAACCTCATTCCATGCCCAGTCCAGCCATCATTCGAGGACGAATGATCCCAAGGGGGACATATTGTAACACCCCATAAAATTTTTTGAACCATCCTTCGTAGTGAGTAAGTTTTTACCAAGCAATTTAAAATTTCATAAGTGTTAAGGTCACTAGATATAGCACCTTGAGTTCCAAAAAGAATTAAAGGGAATTCGTTCAACTCATTTGTAAGTTGTTCTAAGATTTAGGTCAACTTCAGATGACCATAAATCTGAGTACAAGACAAGTTTGGTGTTCCATGAGATGGAAAATTAAAGGTCTTTGAATTTCCTTCCAACGCCACCGAGTTTTCTAAGTTTCGAGGTCGGATGAGTGAGATATGCACTTTTGAAGTCAGGCTGTCCAGTTAAGTAAAGTTACCCGAAAATATGAGGGGTATTTTGGTCTTTTCCTTACCCAATCGGATTTAAACGATTTAGTATGGTTTTAGGAGTCTAAAACGATTAGAATCAGTTTCATTCATCCCCAAAGCGATTCAATAGGAGTAAAAGTTCAAAGTTTCAAGCGTTCGTTCAAGAAATTCAAGATTTCACCAAGAACCTAGTTCTTTGAGGCATGTATTCTTCCATAGTGTTGGGTTTGTTCACCCACACGCCAATCATGAGTTTCTTTTGCGGATCTATCAATAAATATTGAGCAATTTAATTTCGTGATGAGTTCTTGCTAAGTGTTCTTGAAGTTTCGTTATCGATTAACTTTTGATATAAGCTTTTACTTGGGTCAACTTCAAACGACCATATATCTTAGAATATAAAGAGTTACGTGGCCCGTAACATATCAAATAAAAGGTATTTCAATCTACTTTCCAACGCCACAAATTTTGCGTCAATCCAATTTTTGAGTAAAAAGTTATGACTATTTTAGTAACATATATAGTGTTGTTATGAATTAGCCGACGGGAAAACATTAAAAAGTGTTTTTTTTATTTTTTTACCTCCAAGAAAACAAAAGGCTCAAAACAATCAAATTTTCATATTTTAATCCATTATTCACTTCTCTATCAAACCATAGGGCAAAACCCTAAGGAAAAATCAAAGTACAAGACTCCATTCAAGATTCTTTCAATCTATTTCAAGACTCTTTTTCAAGGTAAGTCTTTTCCAAAGAATTCCATTTTTTTCAACTCAAATTCCTCCATACAATTATGAATTACTAATGGAAATCATAATTCTTGGCCATAGAGATCTCAAGAAACTAATTCAAAAATCTCAAGAAAGGTTTTCTTGATCGTTTACCTTCAAGCTAGGGTTTCAACAAGCTTCTAATCAAGTTCTTCTTCAAGATCCTTTCAAGATTCTTCTTCAAGATCCTTTCAAGATTCTTCTTCAAGATCCTTTCAAGATTCTTCAAGAAACTTGTTCTTCCAAGTATATAATCCTATCATTGTGTTGGACTAGTTCGTCCTAACGTGCTACATCTACTTTCAAATCAGTAAAAGAGAAATATAGGATTTTACCCTAGATTTGAGTATTCTTGAGACGAGTAAATTTTGAGTTCTCGAGTTCATGGTTCCTTTTGAAATTCTATTCCTAATTGTCGATTTTCTATATTTTAATTGAGATCCTTTAGTTGATTTCTTCATGTCTATAATTCAACATAAACCTTATTTTGAGTTCTAAATCTTGAGAAGTTTTTTTTAAACCCAACACTTTAGTTTTAAACTGAGTTTTGAGGAAGCAAGTATGAGAATGAGAAGACTCGTATACATGAGTTCCATATTGTTATTTAGACCTTGGATTCGAGTTGTTCACTCTCATAAATTCTGCATGAACTCCATTCATTGAGAATCTTCGAGAGGAGTAGAATCTTCAGTTCTAAGTCTTTGAGCATTAAGTTCCTAATCCTTTTGAGATAATATTCCTACTTATGGGACTACTACATGTTACCCATGAAGCCCTTGAGTTGAGTTGTTCATGCCCATAATTCCGCATGAACCCTATGAGTCGAGCAGTCTAGAGATAACTAGTATCATTGAGTTTTGAGTTCTAAGTACTGAGGTTCTATATTGTTATTAAGATCCCAGAGTTGAGTCGTTCATGCTAATAATTCCACATGAACCCTATGATTTGAGTTGTAAACTTTAAAAAGCTTTTTAAAGCCAACACTTGAGTTCTTAAACTGAGTTTTGAGAAAGTAAAGATGTGTTTTGATAAAAGAGTTTTCTAAAACATGATTAGTATTACAATCAAGTATGTCATCAATGTATGAGCAGTATGGTATCTAGATATACCATCAATGTTTATGCATTATGACTTCCTGAGTCATAAATGATCATATTATAATATGATTTTGGAAATGTTTTTTAGAAAGAGCAGAGTTGAGTTCATTTTCTTTAAAATGATTTTTGGGAACTAAATATTCCGAAGAGTAAATGTTTTCACATTTAAGAAGAGAGGAACTTCAGATTTCCATAAGACTTTTGAGCAGTTTGAGTACCATCTCTTTTAATATAAATATTTTTGAGTAATAATCTCAAACCACATAAAAAGTTATGTTTTTAAACATATGAGGTAGTATATTTTGGGAGTAGTATTGATCACCGATATGGGGCGAGTTCAGATAACTCAGAGCCCCCATAAGCCATGTAGCCAATGTGGGTAAAAAGAGTCATACTTTTTAGATAAATCCTTAATGCTTTTTAGCATAGACTACTGGATCCACTTAGTGAGTAGGTTTTATACCTTGGCAAAGTATAGGACAGTTGTTGCAGCGTTGGCGAGATGTTGAATCATCACATAACTCATAGTGATGGTTGTTGGTTAGAGAAACTCCCACAAAGATATTTGTATTTTTATATATAGAGAGTTTACTTGTATTTTCATATATAAGTAGAGTTTATATTGTATCATTGCATACAAACTGAGTATATTGTATTATTAAATACATTGAGTTGCTTTCTACTATTTCAAATCCACATATTCTATCTCTTATTGTTGGTTTATATTGTGTTGAGTATCCAGAGTTGATACCAAGAGTCGAGTGTCTTATTATTTAGTTGAGCCTTATTTCACTGAGTTGAAAATCTTATTATTGAGTTGAGCCTTATTTCATTGAGTTGAATATTTATCTTTGAGTTGAGTATATTATTCCTAAGTTGAGTTAGTTGAGAAGAGGTAAGTATGTTTCCTTTTTATCAAGTTCAGTTTATGTTATGCTTTAGAATTCCCCTTATATGCTCGTACATTCCAAGTACTAACCCATTTGGGCTGCACCATTTTATGATGCAAATATACGTATTCAGGGTCATCAATAGGTGCTTCGTTGATACCACTTGCAGTTCGAGTTAGCTATGGTGAGCCTCCTTGCTTCCGGAGGGTTCCACTTGTACTTTCAGTTAAATAAGTTGTTAGGATGTCGTGGGTCTTGTCCTGACTTCCATCTTTGTCAATTAGAGGCTTCATAGATAGAAAGTAGAGTTCGAGAAGTCTGTTTCATTTATCTTATTAAATGTTTTAAAGACTTCAGTTTCCTATTGTTGGCTGAATATTCCATTTATATTCATAGTAAATTATTTGAGTTGAAGTTTCGTATTTGACTTTCATGAATTTTATTCAGTTTTTAAGCTTTTTATGCTTGAGTTAGTCTTCCGTTTGTCATCAACTAGGATGAGGGTTCGATTGGGGACCAACAATGGTTCTCGAGTTGTGGCCACGTCCAGGGTGTAGGCTCGAGTCGTGACAAACTTGGTATGAGAGCACAAATTTCAAGAGTCTGATGGTCTCTATGAGGCCGTGCCAAGTAGGATCTTATTTATGGTTGTGAGGGTCCCACTTCTATAAATGAGGGATTATGGACATTTAAGAAAAGTTTCTTTTCTTTCATACTCTTAATCATGCATTTGAGCTAAAAGTGAGTTGTACTCTTTTCCTTAAGCCTTATTTCAGCTAAGATCCTTTTCAGGAGGTATGTTTAGAGCTTGGGTAGAATTTTCGCATGAAAAGGTAACATGATATACGAGATCATGAGCAGTAGTACTGAAAGATCCCAGAGTTAGAGGAAAGTATGTAGAGGTTCAGTAATCTAAGGAAAGGGATAGTGATAGGGAAGATTATGTTATTGCAATCATGTACCTAGTCGGTTATAAGTGATGAGTTTCTTTATGTGTAGAAAAAGGAATAGTAATGTTGTAGAGAGTTCTTGATAGAAGGAAGAGGAAGAGTTACTAGTTATGGTTAGAGTCTATTTTAACTAGAAAGGAGTTTATGATGAGGTGTCATTGTGTTGGTCATGACCAGGTGTAGGTGTTGAATAGAAGAGTAAGAGTATCATGATGTGATAGATCTAAGCGAGGCTTATGATTTTTGAAGGGGGAAACCCCGTGGTATTAAGAGGACGAAAGAACTATTTCAGAGATAATGCGCAGTAAGTGAGTAAGTAGTACTTAAATTGTGGAGTGAAATGTGATGTTAATTGGTGAGTATGGAGACTGTAAGGTAAAGATTGACTTTTTGTCATAAGGTCCTATTGAACGACTGTTTCTACAATTCTGCATAGTAGTTGTGAATTAGTGTAGTAGGCGAGCAATCATGTTGATATTCGGGTTTAGTAATAAATATTAAGCTTGAATTTGAGATGAGTGTCATGATCGAAAGAATGGCAACATGAGTGTGATGATGTTAGTCTTGAGATTTGATCTAGAAGACTTGACATAGAGTAGGTGAATTGGGGTGATTAGCTGCAATAAATATGAGTGGTATAAGTAAGAGACCCTAACCCTTAGATAAGGGCAGTGAATTGTGGCTGGATCACAAGTTTAGCTAAAGCATTAAGAGGTTAAGAGAAACACGTTAGAAAGAGAACTTAGTACCTGCTTATGAAAGTTTGGTAGTCATGAGATAAAGTCCTCCCGAGTTTAGAGTAAAAAAGATGTAGACTAGTTGGGAGATGATGGAATAGGTCCATAGATTTCAAGTGTCAGCTTTAGACCTAAGGGGGGATGACAAGAAGAGAAATTAAGTCAAGTGTTTGAGAATAAGATAGGTATGAGTTCCAAAGAGTTTGGGGGATAACTTTTTAGAGGTCCTTTTAGTAATGGAGTGATGTTAGAAAGAGAAGGTTAATGATCCTATCGTGATAATGATGGGTGATAATTTCATCTAAGGTTATAAATGGGGAGGAAGAGGAGGATGATGTTTTGCTATGAGAAATAGCTAAATGAGATCCCTTATTTGGTTCCAAATAGTAATGCTGGAAAATTTTAGTTGGTATGATAGAGATGATAAGAGTAACCCCATTCCATACCTAGTCCAGCCGTCATTCGAGGGCGAATGATCCCAAGGGGGAGATATTGTAACACCCCATAATTTTTTTCGGACTAAGGCTCGAACCATCCTTCATAGTAAGTAAGCTTTTACCAAGGAATTTAAATTTTCTTAAGTGCTAAGGTCACTAGATACAGCACATTGAGTTCCAAAAAGAATTAAAGGGAATTCGTTCAAGTCATTCCTAAGTTCTTCTAAGATTTACGTCAACTTCAAATGACGATAACTCTCAGTACAGGATGAGTTAAGTGTGCAATGAGATGGAAAATTAAAGGTCTTTGAATTATATTTCCAACTCCACCGAGTTGGCTAAGTTTCGAAGTCGGATGTGTGAGATAAGCCCTTTTGAAGTCAGGCTGTCCAGTTAAGGAAAGTTACCCAAAAATAGTGAGGGGTATTTTGGTATTTTCGTTACCCAATCGAAGCTAAGCATTTTTAGTAAGGTTTTAGGAGTCAAAACAGCTTAAAATTAGTTTCATTCATCCCCAAAAGCGTTTAGGGTTTTCGAGAGAAGATTCAATAGGAGAAAAAGTTCAAAGTTTCGAGCGTTCGTTCAATAAAATCAAGATTTCGCCAAGAACCTAGTTCTTTGAGGTATGTAAGCTTCCATTGTCTTGGGTTTGTTCACCCACACGCCAACCATGAGTTTCTTTTGCGAATCTATCCATAATTATTGAGCAATTTAATTTCTTGATGAGTTCTTGATAAGTGTTCTTGAAGTTTCCTTATCGATTAAGTTTTGATGTAATATTCTACTTGTGTCAACTTCAAACAACCTTGTCTCCTAGAATATAAGAAGTTACGTGAACCACACAATATGAAATTAAAGATATTTGAATCTACTTTTCAACGTCACCAATTTCGCGTCAATCCAATTTCTGAGTAAAAGGTTATGACTATTTTAGTAACCGATACATAACTGTTACGAATTAGCCGACGGGTAAATATTAAAAGTGTTGCTTTTGTTTTTTTACCTCGAAAAAACCCTAAACGAATTTCTTGACCAATAAAAGGCTCAAAACAATCATATTTTCATCTTTTAATCCATCATTCTCTTCTCTCTCAAACCCTAGGGCAAAACCCTAAGGAAACATCAATGTAGAAGACTCCATTCAAGATTCTTTCAATCTTTTTCAAGATTCTTCTTCAAGGTAAGTCTTTTTCCAAGAATTCCATTTTTTTCAACACAAATTCCTTCATACAATTATGAATCGCTAATGAAAATCATAATTCTTGGCCATAGAGATTTCAAGAAACTAATTCAAGAATCTCAAGAAAGGTTTTCTTGATCATTTACCTTCAATCTAGGGTTTCAAGACTTCTAATCAAGTTCTTCTTCAAGATCCTTTCAAGATTCTTCTAGAACCCTGTTCTTCCAGGTAAGTAAGGCTATCAAACTGTTGGATTAGTTTGTTCTCACGTCCTACATCTACTTTCAAATTAGTAAAAGAGAAATTTAGGATTTTACCCCTAGATTTGAGTATTGTTGAGACGAGTAAATTTTGAGTTCTCGAGTTCATAGTTCTCTTTGAAATTCTATTCCTAATTATTGAGTTTCTATATTTTTATTGAGATCCTTGATTTGATTTGTTCATGTCTATAATTCAACATGAACCTTATTTCGAATTATAAATCTTGAGGCATTTTTTTTAAAGCCTACACATGAGTTTTAAACTGAGTTTTGAGAAAGTAAGTATGAGAATGAGAAGAGTCATATACGTGAGTTCCATATTGTTATTTAGACTCTGGAGTCGATTCATTCATGCTCATAAATTCGGCATGAACTCCATACATTGAGTATCTTCGAGAGGAGTAACATCTTCGAGTTCTATGTCTTTGAGCATTGAGTTCCTAATCCTTTTGAGATTATATTCCTACTTATGGGACTTCTACATGTTACCCATGAAGCCCTTGAGTTTAGTTGTTCATACCCATAATTCCACATGAACCCTATGAGTCTAGCAGTCTAGAGATGAGTAGAATCATTGAGTCTTGAGTTCTGAGTACTAAGGTTCTTTATTGTTATTCAGATCCCAAAGTTGAGTCGTTCATGTTAATAATTCCACATGAACCCTATGATTTGAGCTATAAATTTTAAAAAGATTTTTAAAGCCAACACTTGAGTTCTTAAACTGAGTTTTGAGAAAGTAAATATGAGTTTTGAGAAAAGACTTTTCTAAAACTTGATTAGTATGACAATCGAGTATGTCATCAATGTATGAGCAGTATGATGTCTAGATATACCATCAATCTTTATGCAGTATGACTTCCCGAGTCATAAATGATCACATTATAATATTACTTTTGAAATATTTTTGAGAAAGAGCAGAGTTGAGTTCATTTTCATACGGGAACTAAGTATTCCCAAGAGTAAATGCTTTAACATTTCAGATGATAGGAAACTGAGATTTCCAAAAGAGTTTTGAGCAATTTGAGTAGCATCTCTTTTAATAGAAATATTTTTGAGTAATAATCTCAAAACACAGAAAAAGTTATGTTTTTAAACATATGAGCTTGTATATTTTGGCTGTAGTATTGAGAACCGATATGGGGGAGAGTTCAGATTACTCACAACCCCGATAAACCATGTAGCCAATATATATAGTTTACTTGTATTTTCATATACAAACAGATTATATATTGTATCCTTGTATACAAACTGAGTATATTGTATTCTTAAATTCATATAGTTGCTTTCTACCATTCTAAAAGCTTTTCATATATTGCATCTCTAATTGCTGCTATATATTGAGTTGAGTATCAGAAGTTTGAGTACCAAGAGTCGAGTGTCTTATTATAGAGTTGAGCCTTATTTCACTGACTTGAATAATTTATCTTTGAGTTGAGTATCTTATTCCTGAGTTGAATTATTTGAGTGAGTTGAGAAGAGGTAAGTATGTTTTCTTTTTAACAAGTTCAAACTTATGTTATGCTTTAGATTTCCCCTTACATGCTCGTACATTCCATGTACTGAGCCATTTGGCCTGCATCGTTTCATGATGTAGATAAACGTATTCAGGATCATCAACCGGCGCTTTGTTGATACCACATGCAGTTCGATTAGCTATGGTGTTCCTCCTTTCTTCTGGAGGGTTCCACTTGTACTTTCAGTTATATCAGTTGTTAGGATGTCGTGAGTCTTGTACCGACTTCCATCTTTGTCAATTAGATGCTTCATAAATAGAAAGTAGAGTTTGAGAAGTTTGTTTCAGTTATCTTATTAAATGTTTTAAAGATTTGAGTTGCCTATTATTGGCTAGTTGAATATTCCATTTATATTCAGCGTAAATTATTTGAGTTAAAGCTTTGTATTTGAGTTTCATGAATTTCATTTAGTTTTTAAGCTTTGTATGCTTTAGTTAGTCTTACGCTTGTAGTCAACTAGGATGAGGGTTCTCTTAGGGACCAGCATTGGTTCTCGAGTGTCGACCACATCTTCGGTGTAGACTCGGGTCGTGACAAACTTTTCCGCCTAGCTATTCAAATTCAAAATTCGACATTAAGGATGGTTTTTCGAACCCCGTACTTTAATTTTGTGGTTGAAATCAAATGTAATAGGTAAATTTTTTTTTTGTTGGGTAATTGGTATAATCGTGTTTAATGTGTTGGATTGCCCGTAATTTGTTTAAATGTATGCCTAAATGCTTTAAATTGATCGAATCTCGTGTTGTTGCTTGAAAAATCGAGCAAAATTGTTGGGTTGCAATTTATATGTGTTGGGTATAGTGGGGTGAAGTCTAAGTAACCTCAAATTGTGCAAAATTTTGTAATTTACCCAATGATGGAGCGTTTGGCATCATACTTAAGGGCAAAAGTCATCAAATGGCCAATTTTAGCCAAATCGGGTAAAGACTGAGTACCCCGAGGGCATGGGTCGCATGGGTCTGACTTTAATTGAATGGTGTTTGTGTTTCATTTAGAATTCGGGGGCTGCGGGTTTGATTTTGAGATTGGGGTTGAAAATTGGCAGTTGGGCCGTTTGGTGAGCTACTCGAGCTCGCTGAGTGGTTCGGCGGGTCGCCAAAGTCCCCCATAGATCTCATCTTTAATATCAAATTGTGGTTCAGTTTGTTCTATAACATTCGACGAGATGCCTGAGCTCGCCGAGTTCACTCGGTGATTCACCGAAAGGCTTTCTTGATTGCCCATTCAGTGCCCCTAACCCTTAAAATACACTGGAACTTTCGGCAGGCTACTTCAAGCTTGCTGATTGGTGTCGGTTGGAAGACAACTCTCCTGTCACTTGGAGACATTGGTATTTTACGGCGTTGAGAATGATGGAACTATGCATTTAGTTGGTAAAATGCCAATCACAATTCATCTGCAGACATAGAAACTAATAAATGATATAATTCCAAAAATATCCATGATTTTGAAATGTAATTATGTTTGTAGTGCTTTGGATTTGAAGGATATGATAATGTTAGTGAGAGAGTTTACATATACGATTCTAAAGAAAAGTACTGATGAAGCACGTAACCATACACAATGAAATTTTTTATGGTGTGAGAGGCATAGATATGAGTTGTATATGAGGGATTATTTTTTAATAAAAAATGTGTGGGTCCTACCTCATTCATTGTCTCTCTCCTACCTTTTATCCCTTGCTTTCCCTACACGTTTTATTTTTGCAGTTATCTGTATAATTTTCTGATCAATTTTTTCTATTGTGAATTTTATTTACCCAATTATTTCTATTATTTATAATATATTTATCTTCTCATTCTGATAATTGAAAGGTATTTTTAAAAAGTTAAAAATTATTTTATCAGTAATATGAGATGAAAAATCAAAGAGAAAATTGCATGATGGATAAAATTCACTTACGACATAAAAGTTTAGATAGTCGATCAACTAAGCTTCTATTAAATTTCTTCATTGTACATGTATATACGTTTAATTGGTTATTTTTAGTGCTAATAGAATCAAATTTTTTAATTAATTTTTATAATATTATAAATCAGCAATAAAATCTTATTTTTGAAGTTTCTCATTTTTTGAGTTTGATTAAATTTAACTTTTATGAAATATGATGTAAATGCTACACTATTTCGTATAATTAGATATAATCTAGTTTATGATGAATAATCATATAAAAAAATATTAACCATAATGTGAAATTTTTTATATACAAATATTTACCATAATCTACTTTGTTATAATATAAAAATTGATTTATTAACCAAATATTTATACTTTATTTATATAAAAATGATAAATAATTTGATTTACTAAGTGAAAAATCGATCGATCAAACATATATGACTCTATCAAATGAGAGATTTTAATAGTTTAGTTGATTGACTACCTACACGTTTAACTCGTGAGTAAAAATTTTATGATCCACTAATGATTTCCTCCTTTATTTTTACTTCTCATATTTTTAATATAGTAAAAAATTAAAATAATATATGTGTCAATTATCGAATAAAATAAATAAATAAATATGTAAATGATAAAAGCTACTCTATTCGATAAATAGAAAAGATTGATGGGATAGAAAGTGAAAAAAGGGCTTGGGGGTAAAAGGTAGGAGAGAAACAATGAATAAGGTAAGACCCACTGTTTTTTTATTAAAAAATAATCACTCATACACCAACTCATTTCTATGCCTCTCACACCATAAAATTTCCATTGTGTATGGTTATATGCTTCATCAGTACTTTTCTTTAGAACCATATATGTAAACTCTCTCACTAACATTATCATATCCTTCAAATCCGAAGCACTACAAACATAATCAAATTTCAAAATCGCAGACAGTTTTGGAATTATATCATTTATAAGTTTATATGTCTGCATAAGAAATGTGCTTGGCATTTTACCAACTAATGCATAGTTGTATCATTATCAACATTGTAAAATGCCAATGACTACAACTGACAGGAGATTGTCAGCTCTCTTGTCAGTTGGAGACATTGGAATTTTATGTCATTAAGAATCATGCAACTATGCATTTAGTTGTTAAAATGCCAAGCACATTTCATCTGCAGACATAGAAACTAATAAATTATATAATTTCAAAAATCTCCGCGATTTTCAAATGTGATTATGTTTGTAGCGCTTCGGATTTGAAGGATATGAGAATGTTAGTGAGAGAGTTTACATATATGATTCTAAAGAAAAGTACTAATGAAGCATGTAACCATACACAATGAAAATTTTTATGGTGTGAGAAGCATATAAATGAGTTGGTGTATGAGGAATTATTTTGTAATAAAAAATATGTGGGTCCTACCTTATTCGTTGTCCCTCTCCTACCTTTTACCCCTAGCCCTCTTTTTTCACTTTCTTTCAGATCAATCTTTTATATTTCTCATTTTTCTAAGTTATCTAAGTTTCTGCTTTGGGTAAAGAACGAACAAAGAACAGAATTGGAGTTTGATCAGTTCTCTTTCATTTTTCGGTGGTACCGCGGTGGTTGTTATCAACGTTGGTCATATCAGAAAAGTGAAGTGAAATAGTGTAATGAAAATGGTGGTGTGGTTTAGTTTGAAACTTAAGAAATCTATTTATAGGAAAAAATGAGAAATTGGTCAAAAGATAATTAATGTATAGATAAGAAATTGTGAATAAAATCGTTTTTCTTTAGATTTTTCTCAAAATACTAAAAATACTATTTATTAGATTTTCCCCTAAAATTAATGGTCTTATTATTTCTTTTACTAAGTTCTTTTTTGGGGATATTTTATTTAATGATCAGTTGATCTTAATGAGAAACATGTATTAGTCATTATAGTGGTTAAACTAGTTAGTTAGTCATCAAAATGGTCAAATTAGTATATTTATGAATGATATACATCATTAGATTTTATTATTTGTATATGATATCATGTGATAAGTACATATTACTTAACAACAAATGAATAATTGACTAATATAATTGTTAGAGCTTATTGTTTAAAAGTGAATCAATTACTTTATAAATAGTGAACATGATGAGCAAATTACTTGGGTAAAGGGTTCAAAATATATTCGAACTTTGACCGAAAATGTTGTAATAATTCCATATTTTGGGCATGACCTATTACCCCCTACACTATTTAGTAGTGTATTTTAAAGATATATAGGTGTCCACGTGAACATCATAAATATTGCATTATTATAAATAGTAACTTGTCTAGCTGGGCACTTGTATATCTTTAAAATACACTATTAAATAGTGTTGAGGAGTAATAGATCATGCCCAAAGTTTGGGATTGTTACAACAATTTCGGTCAAAGTTCAGATATATTTGAGATCTTTTACCCAATTAACTTTTTTTATAGTGAATGGTATATATTTTTATGTTCAAAAATCTCTGGTATGTTTGATTGAGAATTTTTAGTTGTCTATTGAAGATTAAAAAGAATACCAATAGTAATAATAATAATAATAATAATAATAATAATAATAGTAATAATAATAATAATAACAATAATAATAATAATAACAATAATAATAATGATAATAATATGTTATACTATCTACTCAAAGTAGGGTAGTGATGAGTTCGAGATTTGGACTCATCTAGGGCTTTGTTTTGATAATTTTAGTGTGCTCAAATGCCTAATATATGCTATAAATTGATGTTAATACCTTGATTTTAAGGTTTTTGAGCTAAAGAGCAAGGCAAGGATACTAACAGGCAAAAATGAGTATAACAAGCTGAAGAAGTGGAGAAAAGCGATCCTGGTGATCGCCAAGACCACTCGGCCACTCGTCGAGTGGCTCTTCAGTCCACCTAAAGTTCCAGTGTGCCAATGCTGAGGGAAGAAACCAAGTTGGCGACAGGAATGGGCAGTCGGTGAATCACCGATCAGTTCTGCGATGACAAGATGGATCACCCAAAGTTACGTGACTTGAGGATGCTGACAAGCAATGTATAATGGTGATAGAAAAGAGCAAATGGCGGTTCACCGAACCACTCTGCGAACCCGACTTACCTCGCCTAATGGCCCTTCGTGCCTAATTTTTGGCAACTATAAATTGAATTTTAAACTCTAAATTCAGGAGCTTGCTACCATTTAGTATAGTTTTCTTTTGAGTTTTGAGAGTTTCCATGTAGACTTGAATTCTTTTTGAGACTCAATTCGGAGATTTTGCAAGTGGGTTACTAATCTTCTTCCAATTGGAACATTGTTAAGGCTTGAATACTCGTACCCAGTTGATGGCTAATCAAATTGGTAACTACTTTTACCTTTTTATGATGTTTGGCTAAAACCTCAATTCTTGGGGTGTAATAATGTGATTATGGGTTGAATTAGCTTGTGGGTATTGTTAATTACTAGTTTAAATGTTATATTGAAGTGGGTTCAATCATTAGCTGAAGTTTAACTGGACTTAGTTCGCCGTTTGGACCCCCACATTAACTGAAGGTCCTATAAAACTCGGCAAGGTAAGTGCCCACTCGGCATGTCATCGAGTGGGTCGGCGAGCAAAATTAATGTCGCCGAAAGGGCGAGAACTGGACGGTTTTAAAGGCCAAAAGTTTAAACTTTCAAACTCTTCCACATTTCCTCACTTTTTAACTTCCCAAACTCACACCCGCACTATATTTTTCTATATTTTCACATTAGTACTACTTCTTAGTTGTTGATTGTTTGTTCGGAGTTGGAATTCTTTGCTGCCTAGCTTTTCAAAGTATAAATTTGGCATTAAAGGTTGTTTTCCGAACCCCGAACTTGTATTTAGTGATTTTACTCATTTTCAATTGATTTTATGTTAGTGATGTGTGTTGGGCCTCTCTGAATTGTAATTGTGTGCTTTTGTGCATGTTTTAATTTGAATATATTGCCTAAATTTCCTATATTGTTGATTTCCCAATTTTCGTGCTTTAAAATTGATTGAAATTGTTGGGTTGTGCTAATTTTTTGTTGGGTCTAGTTGTGTTAAGTCTGAGTAACCCGTATTTGTGCCAAATGACATGCTTTGCTCAATGATGGAGGGGTTGACGTCATTCTTAAGGGCTAAAGTCACTGAATGGCCAATTTTGACCAAATCGGGAGAAGTCTCAGTATCCCGGGGGCATGGGTAGTCTTAGTCTAATTGGGTTAGTGTTTGGTTTGATTTTGTTTTCGGGGGTTGCGGGGTTGAATTTGGAAGTTGGGGTAGAAACTAAGCACGTTGGGCAGTTTGGCGAGCTGGGTCGAGCTCGCCGAACCACTCGGCGGTTCACCGAAATCCCCTTGATCGCCTCTAATTTTATGCTAATTTTGAGTTTAGGTTCTGTAACTTTCGGCGAGAAGCCTGAGTTCACCGAGTGCACTCTGCGACTCGCCGACAATCTTCTTTGATCGCCCTTTCTACGCCCCCAACCCTTAAAATACACTGTAACTTTCGGTGAGCTAGTCCTTTCTAACCGAATGATGTCGATGATTCACCGAAAGGTCCCTCCCATCGCCGACATGCTAATTTTTCTGGGAAATTTTTTGAGCCAATCCTTTCGACGAGCCCGATCTGGCTCACCAAAGTGATTTAGCGACTCGCCGATCAGTTCGGCGAGTTTGTTTCAAACTGTTTTTCTGCATTTTTTTCTTGAAATACCTCTTTTTGATGTTTATGCAAATATGGCTAGACCAAAAGTGGAAGGTAAAGACATGCTGCCCTGCAAGAGGGCTAAGGGAATAACAATCAACGAGGAAACAACTGCATCCAGGGTTAAGGTTACTAAACTGCCCACCACAGGTGGGAAAGGAATAGGAAAAGGCAAGGCACCTGCACTTGCGTCACCGGAGGCCAACTACGACACTGATGGAATTTATGCCACTCACCTCACCACTTCTGAGAGTGAGGTTGAGCACCAGGATCCTCGGGCCACCACTTTTGAGCCCAGGGATGATGAGTTATTGTCAGCCCAGATAGCTGAGCTATGTTCTTAGAGGCCGAATGATCTGTCTAGGATCAGGACTCCCAAAGCCACTGCTTCTCCTCCTGCTCCAACACAAGCTGTGGTCCTAGCACCACCGGTACAGGGACCTCCTCCACGGTCTATGAACAGGGTGAAGACTGAGGGGCTGAGGACCATAATAGAGGAGAAGAGGTTGTCTACTGATGGCGTCATAGACAGGTACCCGGAGATCATGAGTTGCTTGAGGTCTCACAAGTTCCAGCTGTTTACTCGTCCCCGAGGCCCTTATGTTCCAAATTGGGTCCAGGAATTCTACACCGCCTATGGAGCCGTAGTTTTACAAGGGAAGAAGGAGGCCGCCAAGTTCAAGTGGGTGGATTATGTGGTCATCAGGGGTAGAAAAGTGAAGTGTGATAGTAATGGTATCAATGCAGTCTTGAAATGTTCAACTAGAATTGAGGATGACTGTCAATACAAGATCAAGACAAAAACATTGAAGAATATGAAAATATGGTTGGCTCCTCTGATATCGGACGGTACTCCCAAGTGGATCGAGGTTGGAGCACCTATTGAAAAGAAGGACCTTAATATAGCAGCGAGGTTCTAGTTTGGCTTCATCAATAGTACTATCATGCCATCCCAGAACAAGTCGATTCTCCGCCACGCCAAAGCAGCTTGTCTTCGTTGCATCATTGCTGGGACGAGGCTGAACTTGGGGATGATCATTGCACAGGAGATGGTCATGAGGGCCAAACAGCGCCAGACTTCTCTCTCATTTCCGGTATTGATCACTGAGTTGTGCAGATGAGCTCGGGTGCCTAGAGATGACAAGAAGGATCTGGAAGTGATTCCTAACTTCTGTACCGACATCCGGAGGATTGATGCGGAGTATTTGAAGGATGAGGCCGAGAAGAACATGGAAGCCCTGGTGGATACATCCCCGGTTGTGGACATTGATACACTACATGTAGAGGCACATTTCCCTACTCCATCTCCTAGGCCTTCAAGTATATCTAGCACTACCCCTTCCATGATGCCTAGTACCTCTACAACTCTTTTGCCTCTTAGGTCTGGTTCATCTGCTGCTGCTGCTTCCTGACCTCCACTCACCTAGGTTGCATTACAAGGGATGGGGGCAACTAGCCATTATGCTAATAGGAGTGCCTCGAGGCTTGAGGCCACCATTTCTGGCATGATCGAGAGGGCCCTTGTTGATGTTGTGTCCCCCTTGAGTTCTACTATTGATGCCCCGATAGATGGAGCGACTGTGTAGACAGGGCCTCTCTTTACCTCCCTCTCTATCGCATTTTTATTGACTTTTACTATTTTTATTGCATTTGAGGACAAATTGCTTTTTATTTGTGGTGGGGTGAGGTAGTTCCATACCTACCTCTTGTGACTATTGTTTTTGTTTCTATATTAGGTTTTGTGCTGTAAATTGTGTTTTAGCACTGTTTTTGTGGATGTTTGAGCTTGTGTCTCCGTATTTGGAATGAAATTAGTCTTTGGGCATTTTTAGGCCCTTCTAAAAATTTGTGCCACCTCTTGTTGTGTTTGAATGTGGTTGTTATTGTGCAAATTTGAGTATCGGTTATGATCAATATCAATGACTCGAATAGTGTTCTTAATCGAACAAAAATGAATGTGCGGCTATGATGATGCGAAAGGAAGTTTCATAGACAATGTTTGAACTTTTTGAATCTCGTTGTGACTAGCTGGTTATCAAATGAGTCTCTTGTGATGAACATTGCACACTAGCAAAAGTGTGGAGTCTTGTTTGATATTGGTGCCAATGCCTTGTGTGATGAGCTTACCATGAGCCATGTGTGATGAGCTTACCGTGAGCCATGTGTGATGACACCTAGAATTTGCCTCGTTGGTCCGGTTGACTAAGTGATGCAAGCTCTTGAAATGATCTTAGACATCAATTTTAAAGAGTGAAACAATTTGGCATTATACCTCTTTTGTGGCCTAACGTGTGAGTGTGTGAACTTTGCTTGAACACCCTTTGAGCCTTATCATTTTCTTGGAAGAAACTTGAGCAAACGAGACCTCTCTTTATCCATTTACCCATAATCCTCATGAAGTGTTGTTTGTTTGAATAGCCAACTTAGGCCAAAAGCCTAAGTTCGGGGTGTGGTGAAAGGAGAAGGTAAAACAAGAAGTGAAAAGAAGTCCCCCTTTTATCCATGGTTGTGAAAAAAATGGAACCCCTCTATACAAAAAAAAAAAGAGAAAAGAAGATGAAAATGAAAAAGAACGAAAAAGTTGAAAAATAAAGTTGTGAAAGTGCAAAAGAAATGGAGTGTTCGGTATTCCATAAGAAGTGAAGAAAGGGGTGACTTTTGAGCATGGGTGAAAATATTGAATAAAAGGAAAGAATGTGTTGTTCATACTACATTTCATGAGGATAGAAGCCACTGAACCTAAATGACCATACCTTTACACTCAGCCCCATTACAAGCCTTCAAAAGACCTTTTTTATCTTGAGTGAGCTGAAGCGAGTGTTGATTGGAAAATAAGGGCAAACCTATGGGTGAAATCATGCATTGTGTTCATCTTTGTGAGTGTGAGAGTTGTATATGATTCCTGAGCTTTAAATTGTGAAGAATAGTGTGTAAATTTGGAATCATTCTTTGTGTAAGGGCATTTGAGTACCTTTGTTGAGCTTGAACTTGCATTTGAAGCAGGTATTGTGAACTTGAGAGTCTTTGATAATGGTGAGTCACAACTTGAATCTTTGAGTGCACAATTTATCCTTGCATGACTAAGTTGAGTCTTGTTGTGTGCATTCATGATTTAGTCTTGTGTAGTACTATTTGAGACATCAATTTTGAACTGCTGAACTTGAGTTTTACTTGAGGACAAGCAAAAGTTTAAGTTGGGGGTGTTGATGAGTCCAAGATTTGGACTCATTTAGGGATTATTTACAATAATTTAGTGTCCTCAAATGCTTGTTTTGTGCCAATAATCGATGTAAAACCCTTGATTTCCATGTATATGGATTGAGGAACAAAGCAAGGACTCTAATTTGCAAAAAGGAACAAAGTGAGCTGAAAGAATAAAGAAAAGTAAGTCTGGTAATCGCCAAGTCCACTTGGTGACTCGCCGAATGGCTTCTTGTCCGCCTAAAGTTCCAGTGTCCCAATCCTTGAAGAAGAAAACCAAGTTGGCAAGAGAAAAAAGCAGTCGGCGGATCGCTGAGTGGTTCCGTGATGCAGTGTTGGATTGCCCAAAGTTACAAACCTTGAGGAAGCTGAAGGCCAAGGCAAAGTGCGAGAATATTGACCAAAGGGCGAATCGCCGAATGGATGGGAAAGCCCGACCTACTGCGCCGAATGGCCCTTCACAGCATATTTTTGGCGACTATAAATACATTTTTGAACATTTAGTTTAGTATCAATTATCATCTATAAATTATCAGATTATCATTCATATTGAACTCTGAGTATTCAGACAAGTTTTCTCTAGTTTTTCCTAAGCTTTGGAGAATTGAAATTTTTCACTTCCGAGAAATTGGAAGTGGGTCTTTGAGATTCTTCGAATTGGAATATTGTAAGAAAGAAATCAATCTTAGCAACTTCATGGAAACTCAATTTGGTAACGATTTTTATCGTTTTATGATGTCTAGCTGAAACCCCAATTCTTGGGGTGTGATTATGTGATTATGGGCTGATTTAGTTTATGGGTATTGCTAATTGTTAGTTTAAATACTATTTAGAAGTGAGTTCAATCAATAATTGTGGTATTAATTTAAGAATTGTAGTAGCAAATGCAGTTCTACCTCCGTGTTTTTGGCTTGCTCGAGAGAGAGGTTTTAAAACCAAACTTATTGATTGATGGTCAGTGGATATTGGGTTGTCATGGGTTCAGCTCGAGAGAGTGAATCCTAAACCCAATTCCACACATTCAGCCCGAGAGAGTGAATGGACTTAAGTTTGGGCTGGTCTTAGTTTGCATGCTTGTCGATGTTCGAGAGAAATTGACTTGATTAGGGGTAAATTGTTCGAGAGAAAGTTTACCTCCTCTATAGACTAGCTTACTCACTAATATTCAGCTATTTCCGATCCGTTGCAATTACCCATTTGTCTATATTAGCCTATAATCGAATCACATCCCAAGAACCCGTCTCATTATTGTATTTCTTATTCTTTGTTGTTGTTGTAGTTGATAGTTTTAAACCAAAATCCCCTTCTTATTTGACATTCGTATAACCCCCTGATTTGAATTATGTTTTTATTCGATAATATCTATTCCTATGACTGATTTGACGATGTTCATACTTTGCTATTAAATCTCAAACATGTACCGCTCCTTGTGGGATTCAACCCTAACTCATTTAGTTGGGTTATATACTGATTAACGATCGTTGACGCTTAGAATTGGATGAAGTGTCTTTGAAACGTTATTAATCAAGGGCATTTGAATATCTTTGTTGATCTTGAACTTGCATTTGAAGCAAGTATTGTGAACTTGAGCATCTTTGATAATGGTGAGTCACAATTTGAATCTTTGAGTGCACAACTGATCATTGTATGAGTATTTTGAACGTTGTTGTGTGCATTCATGTTGAGTCTTATGCAACAATATTTAAAACATCCTTATTGAAGTGTTGATCTTGAGTTTTACTTAAGGACAAGCAAAAGTTCAAGTTGGGGGTGTTGATGAGTCTGATATTTGGACTCATTTAGGGCTTTGTTTTGATAGTTTTAGTGTCCTCAAATGCCTAATTTATGCTATAAACTTATGTTAATACCTTGATTTTCAGGTTTTTGAGCTAAGAAGAACCACTATTTCAACACTCCAGGCCTAGTAGCTTCTTTATGTTTGAATTGAAATAACAGATCGCCTCGCAGCAATGCAGGATCCTTATCAACAGTATATTCAAGAGATACCTCCAACAAATCAGACCTATCGATCAACATCTCATATGACTCCTCCTTGTTTCCACCTCTAGCTTCTTCTAGCATCCTCATTATGAAATGTATCTGTACTTTGAAATTTGTTACCTTCTTGTGCTCAATGATCCACCGATAATCATCAAAACTCTCTGCATATATCTTGATTAGAAAGCACAATGAATGTTTTTGTCCACTCAACTTCTGCCAAAAGACCTCTGAGTTGTTAAACAACTTAGAAATGTTGCTTAACTCTTTCACTATTACAAATACTGAAACCACCATGATACGATAAGCATGCCTTCATCAACAACTTATCTTCCAATTTCCTTAAGCGTCGCTCTGTTTTATCTAGAAAATCATATAAAATGATATGCAAGTCAGAGAAAATATTATGCAAGCTTTCAATGTACTCTCTCATACATTGTTTCACCACTTTTAGAGTCGAAAGGTTGTTTCAACAACGCCCTCACCAAACACATATACTCAGTGAAGAGATAAATATGTGAAAATGTTGAGAGGATTGTTCATTAATATTATGCATTGGAGTCATCACAAAAAACTTCTTCAACATCCTTATGATATGATGCCCGCGTTTAAGAGTTGAAGGATCATTGCTTCACAAAAAATCGAAGACTAGTAAAGCTAAGTCATCGATGAGCTGCCAAGCCTGAGGACTATTTGTGCTCAATAGTTGACCAATTACAAGCTGTATAGTTGTATCGCGTAGAATCCCACAATCTTCCAATGTTTGATTTGACCAATACCTGCTCATCATCAACCCCAACTACGGTTTTCAAAAGTTTAGAAAACACTGATACTAAAAGAACGCATACTTCTGAAGCATCTCCAATCAATGTACTCAATGAATTGATAAATTTATTCGTAAATTTATCAACAATTGATTTATTAGCCATATCCTGAGACATATAACGCATTACCAAATCTGCAAGAGCAGACGAGGAAATGCATAATTGTATAGGGAAAAATGTTATGGTCTGAGAGGCATAGATATGAGTTGTATATAAGGGATTATTTTTTAATTAAAAATGTGTGGGTCCTACCTCATTCATCGTCTCTCTCCTACCTTTTATACCTTTATTTCCTTACATGTTTTGTTTTTGTAGTTATCTGTATAATTCTCTGATCATTTTTTTCTATTGTGAATTATATTTACCCAAATCATTCTATTATTTATAATATATTTATCTTCTCATTCTGATAATTGATAGGTATTTTTAAAAAGTTAAAAATTCTTTTATCAAGAATATGAGATGAAAAATGAAAGAGAAAATTACATGATGGATAAAAGTTTCACTTACGACATAAAAGTTAAGATAGTCGATCAACTAAGCTACTATTAAAATTCTCCATTGGTACATGTATATACGTTTAATTGGTTATTTTTAGTACTAATAGAATCAAATTTTTTAACTACATTTTATAATATTATAAATCAAAAATAAAATATTATTTTTCAATTTTCTCATTTTTTGCATTTGATTAAATTTAACTTTTATGAAATGTGATGTAAATGCTACACTATTTCATATAATTAGATCTAATCTAGTTTACGATGAATAATAATATAAAAAAATATTAACCATAATGCAAAAAATTTTATATACAAATATTTACTATAATCTACTTTGTTATTATATGAAAATTGATTTATTAACCAAATATTTATACTTTATTAATATAAAAATGATAAATAATTTGATTTTCTAAGTGAAAAATCGATCAATCAAACATATATGCTTGTATCAAATGAGAGATTATAATACTTTAGTTGATTGACTACCTATACGTTTATCTCGTGAGTAAAAATTTTACTATCCACTAATAATTTCCTCCTTTATTTTATCTTCTCATATTTTTAATATAATAAAAAATTAAAATAATATATGTGTCAATTATCAAATAAACTAAATAATTAAATATGTAAATGATAAAAGTTACTCTATACGATAAATAGAAAAGATTGATGGGAAAAAAAAGTGAAAAACGAAGAGGGTTAGGGGTAAAAGGTAGGAGAGAGACAATGAATAAGGTAGGACCATAAAAAATTTCATTGTGTATGGTTACTCAAGAGTAAGACGATATTGGAGAATGAATCGATTCATTTATTAATTTATGTTATGTGGTATATAAAGGGCTATTTTCGGAGCTGATACAAAGTCCTAATATATACAAAGTCTGTGCATGATAATGATAAGAGATAAAGTAGGATAATTGAAGTGATTGAGATGGCCTCAAATTCTAGAAATTGGTAAAATAACTAAAACAAGAATACACTAAAACGTAGGAAGAATATTCAGTCGTTATTACGCTCCCGCAAGTTGGTGCTGGTATCAATCACACCCAACTTGGGAAAGAGTCGCTCAAAGGAAGCACGTGGCAGTGGCTTAGTGAGTATATCAGCAACTTGGTCAGCAATATGTAGGTGTTTGACTTCAATCTCCTTGTTTTGCACCTGATCCCGCACAAAATGAAAGTCTATGGCAACATGCTTCATCCGACTATGGAAAACAGGATTGGCACAAATATACGTAGTGCTAACTGATGATTCCACAAATTGGACTCATTTAGGGCTATATTTTAGTAGAAATTGTGTCCACAAATGCGTATTTTATCTCAATATCTAATGAAAACCCTTAAGTTTCAGGTATTTGATGTTTGAAGAAAAGAATGGACACTACGTCGTAGAAAGGAACAAAAAGGTTGAGAAGAACAAATAAATGAAGGCATGAGGATCGCCGAGTCCACTTGGTGAGTCGCCGAAGAGTTTTACTTCGCCTTTTGTTCCAGTGTGCTAAGCCTTGAAGGAAAGGATCAAGTCGGTATAGATAGGGAGCAGTCGGTGCATCACCGAGAAGTTCCACGAAGTAGTACTATGTCACCCAATGACCCAGAGCATGACGATGCTGAAGGCTGGTGCAAGACGTCGATGAACTACACCGAAGGACGAATAATCGAGTTGATCGATGATTTCGACTAACGACGCCTAATGGTCCGCTACCGCACAAATCTGTGAAAACTATAAATACTAGTTAGAGTTGTAGTTTTAAGGGTCAAACAATTATTATAATTTTCATATAGAATAGTACCTTTTGGTATTTTTGCTCTGAGTTTGAGAGGGTTTTAAAGACTTGAAGAAAAAGAGGGTTTCATCTCCAAGGATTTGGACTTGGGTCTTTTGGATTCTTCATTCTCGGCCTACAACAAGACTTAAATCTTCATACCCATTTGAATGCAAGCTCATTTAGGTATAAATTTCTATCTCTTGATGTGTGGCTAAAAACGCTAATTCTTGGGGGTATGATTTAATGAATATGGGTTAGGATAATTGCTGGGTCTTTCTTGCTGATAGTTTAATCGTAGTTTAATTGTGATTTAGTTTAGTGGTTTTGGATGAATTTAATGAATTTGTAGTTGCAAATACAAGTCTATTTATGTGTTTTTGGCTTGCTCGAGAGAGAGGTTGTAAAACTAAGACCACTAGATTGATGGCCACTTTGAGTGGATCGACATGAGGTTCGGCTCGAGAGAGTGAACCCTAGTCCCATGTCCACACACTCAGCTCAAGAGAATGTGTGGGTTAAGGCATAGGCTGGTCTTCATTCGGCAAGTGGGTGTCCGAGAGGCTTTTCTTTTTGCAACAAGTAAGAGTACTTTTTCTTATCATACACCCTTATGAATGAATGAATAAAAAAAATTAGACTCCTAAACTGGCCCCCCTCCTCTGTTTCTTCAAAGACAGAGGTACACATCACAGGAAAAAACCCCAAAAACAGAAAGGAACGCATTTGAAACGGGGTAAGTTGCTCGAGAGAGAGCTTATCCCCCCTGAAAGTCTAGCCTAGTCACAATTACTCTATGAATCTTCTATCGAAAGCATATACCCAATAATCTAGCTTAACCCGTATTCCCTTCACATCCCAAGGATCCCCTCTAATTACTTAGAAACCCTTGTTTATTTTGTTGCTTTTACCTTACTTGTGACAAAAAACCCCCATTGTTAATTGACACTATTGTGTCCCCCTTTAATTTACAAAGCTTTTACTCGTTAATGTCTTTAGCTACGACTAGTTAGAACTAAATTTTATTTTTCTATTAATTCTCAAAACCACTCTCTTGGGAACGATCCAACCCTTGGTTGGGTTACTAAAGTATTGTACGATCGTAAACACTTATATCGGAAGTTGTTTCTTGATTACGCAAACATCAAAATGACGACACTGCCGAGGAGTGGTGTTATTTGAGAATTCTTAGATTAGTAGAATTTTTTTCTTCTTAGTTGTAGATCACTTACTTAATTTTTAGTTTTGTATTCTGCTTGTTTGAGCTTTGAAACAGAGAAGGTGAGTATGTCAAGCAGTACTTGTGAGCAAATGGAGTTTCCTCCATTAGAAGTAATGATGTTCAGGGATCGCATTCTAATCTTAAAACAATTAGAAGGTGAACGGATTCATGAAGCATGGGCAAGGTTTAAATCGCTTCTGATTCGATGCCCTACTCATGAAATCCTCGATATAGTCCTCATGGACTGCTTCTACAGAAGTCTTGGTCCTGGAAACAACGCATTGGCTGACAAACTCATTCCGGGTTGCATTACACAGCCTTATGCGATAGCAGCCCACCTGCTTGATCTCATGGCTTAATAAAACCAAGAAGTAGAGAAGGACTTCATGTTGGCCGTGCTGATGACTCAAATGGATGAGTTGGCCAAAACGATAGTGGAGATTGAAGTCCAATGCAAAAGGAAGGACAGATACGTCCCTCCTCATGAGCGAGGAATCCCAAGGACAATGAGGGTAAACGTGTCGAAGGAAATCCCAAGAGCATCGAAATGATAAAACAGATGATTGGTTCTCATTCCAGATCCATTCAGTTGCTCGAGAACATTATGGGTCATGTCATACCTCATCTCCATCCACCACAAAGCATGAGGTTGCCAAGTGATGTTTTGGCTAACCCCAAAAGTGAAGTTTAGGTGTTAACATATGTCGTGCCACGACGTTAACTAAGGCGTTGTTTGGGAGGCAACCCAAAACCCTTTATTGCTTTATTGTTGTTTTAGAAATAACGGTGTGTTGAATGAACAAGTTAAATTGTAGAGAGTGTGTGGAAATTGGGTTTGGCGAGCTAATAGTTCCATTCAGCGAATCGCCAAATAGGTTGGCGATCCCGATGAAAACCACTGTTTGGACCTTCACTTTGACTGAAGGTCCTGTAAAACTCGGCGAGGTAAATGACCATTAGGCGTATCGCCGACTGGATCGGCGAGTGCGACTAATATCACTGAATGGGTGTGAACTGAACAGCTTATAATGGCCAAAGGTCCTAGAATTTGAAATCCTTCACTTTCCCTCACTTTTAATCTTCACAAACTCACACCAAGGTAGTATTTCCAATATTCTTATAATCCACTAGTATTTTGGTTGGTTGATTTGTTCTCGGAGTTGGATTTCTTTGCCGCCTAGCTTTTCAATCAAATTTTTAATCAGCACAGAAGGTTAGTTCTCCAAACCCCGAGTTTACTTTCGAATAGTTTGTACCCTTTTGCAATGATCGTATCTTCTTTATGTGTGTTGAGCCTCTCTGATAGGATTAGAATGATTAAATGCCAATTTTAATTTGAAAATCTTGCATGTATTGTTTGATTGTTGAATGCCCAAAATTTTTGTGCTTTTTAATGAATTGGGTTGTGATTGCGTGTCGTTAGATTAACTAGGTGAAGTCTGAGAAGCCCACGTTTGTGCTAAATGTTGAAACTTTGCTCAAAGATAGAATGGGTGACACTACTCTTCAGAGCAAATATCGTCAATTGGCCAAATTAGGCAAATCCGGGAGAAATCTAAGTATCCCAGGGCAATGGGTAGTGCGGGCCTTGTTTGAATTTCATTAATGCATGCTTTGATTTTGTTTTTGGGATTTGCGGGATTGAATTCGAGAAGGTGGATTGAAAATGGGCACGTTGGGCCATTTGGCGAGCTGGGTCGAGCTCGCCGATCGTTCGGTGGTTCGCCCAATGTCTCCATCTCGCCCTTAACAGCATGTCAAATTGGATGTTTGAGTCTGTAACTTTTGGTGAGAAGCCATGAGTCACCGAAAGCACTCGGCGACTCACCAAAAGTATTCTTGATCTCCCTTTGTATGCTATTCTGACCCCTTCATGCACTGTAACTTTCGGCGGACAAACCCATGCTAGCCGAAAGTAGTCGGCGATTCGCCAAAAGGACCTTACCATCACCGACTTGCTATAATTTGAAGCCAATCCTTTCGGCGAGCCCAAGTTAGCTCGCCAAAGAGTTTCGGCGACTCGCCGATCCACTTTGCGAGTCTTCCTGCAGTAGATTGCCTGAGCTTCTATTTGATATTTCCCTTAACTCTTCTGAATCTTTTGTAGATATGACTAAACCTAACAAAACAGGTAGCAACACACCACCCCGAGGCAAAGAAAATGGGATCACAATCAATGAGCATGGAACTATATCCAGGAACAAGGCCACTAAACTTTCCACAACAGGTGGTAAAGGCAAGGGCAAGGACAAAACTGTTGAGCTATCAGATGCAAGTTCTGAGAGTACTGGTTTTTACACCAACGACCAAATAACATATGACAGTGAGAATATGGATTCTAATGAAGATGAACTGATGGAGGCATGGAGTAATGAGTTACAATCTAAACAACTGAACGATCCATCTAGGATAAAAAATCCTCAATCCACCACTCTGACTCCTCCAGTTCTAGAGGAGGCAATAGTACTGGCACTTCCAATACAAGACCCCCCCCCCCACCTAAATCAATGAATAGATTAAAGTCTGAGGGGCTGAGAATGATCATTGAGGAAAAATGGTTGTCCATAGATGGGGTGATCGATAGGTATCCCGATATAATGGAGTGCCTGAAATATCACAAATTTCAAATCTTCACAAAACCCCGTGGCTCTTACATACCAAGTTGGGTCAGAGAATTTTACAATTCATACAGTGCATTGGTACCCCAACGTAAGAGGCTAGTATCGTCTTCAAAGGAGTTGACTATGTGGTTTTCATAGGAAGAAAGGTAGCCTGTGACAGTGAGGCTATCAACACAGCCTTGGGTATGTCCAATAAGATTAATGATCACTCCCAGCACTTGATCAGAACAGAGAAGCTGGATGAGATGGAAAAGTGGTTAGAATCTCAGATGATAATGCTCTGAAATGGTTAGTAGAAGGAGTTTCAATTGAAAAGAAAGATCTGAATGTAGATGCAAGATACTGGTTCAGGTTCATCAGCAGCATAATTATGCCAACACAGAATGAATCAATCCTTCACCTTGCTAAGGCAGCTTGTCTTGGATGCATCATAGAAAAAACTAGGATAAATCTAGGGATGATCATTGCTTCTGAGATCCATATACATGCAAAGCAAAGCCAGACATCTCTCCCTTTTCCCAGTATTAATCATTGCATTGTGCAAAAGGGTGCCTCAAGATTCTAAGAATGATATGGAAGTGATGCCCACAGCCTCCACTAATATCTGAAAGATCGAAACCGGATATCTTAAGGACCAAGCGGAAAAGAAGCAGAAAGAATCTGTGGTCACTCGGTCTATACCTGTAGAGGCATCTTTGCCTACTCTGGCCCCTGGGCCTTCAAGTATATCTACCACTCCTGCTAACCCTCTAAGTTCCTTTGCTGCTACGTTACCACCCAGACGTACTGCTGTTGTTGCCTCCTATGAGCCAATCACTCAGGCATCCTTGATCTGGATGGGACGGCTTGCCCAATCTGCTGATTGTCGGGCTGCAAACATAGAAAGCTTCATTCCAAGCATGATTCAGGCTGACCTCGATGATGTTGTGAAACAACTGAGCACTACTATTGATGCTCTAGCGACCAGGATAGCAGTGTGTGAGCACGACCAAGGAGCCACAGAGGAAGTGACAACCTTGAAGGCCGCCATTGCAAAGTTGAGGAAAGATGTGGACTACCTAAAGTCCACCGATATTTCCATGATTTTTGGAATAGTGGAAATTCTAGATGTTCCTAAAATGCCTCAGACCACCACAGGACATGGGGATGGAATAGAGCATATAGTCGATCCTGAATCAGAGGCAGAGACTGACGAAGAGATGTTTGAGGGAGCTTCAGCGGATGACATAGCCGAGGTTAAAGAAATCATGATAGATGTTGTCGTGCAGGCTTCATTGGCAAAGGCTCCTGTTGCTGGATCCATTGAAGCTGGTCCTTCTTGGGGTCACTCCGGGAACTAAAGCCCAGACAGATGGAGCGAACAATTAGCCAGGATCCCCTTTTTACCTCCCTCTCGATCTTTCTTTATTTTACCTTTCGGATTCTATTATAATTGCATGTGAGGACAAATTGCTTTTATTTGTGGTGGGGTGAGGCCCACATTTATGTGCTATTTGATGTTCGTATGTTGTGTATATTTGGGCTTTGTGCTTAAATTATGTTAAATACTGCTTTCTGTGGATGTTTGAGCTTGAGGCTCCTTTTATTTTAAATTGCAAAATGATTTTGACCCGTCTGAAAATTTTTGTCACCTCTCTTGTGTTGAATATGGCTGTTCTTTTGCAAAATTTGAGTTTCGGTTTCGATCAATACCGATGACTTGATTAGTGCTCTCAATCGAACGAACATGAATGCGAGGCTATGATGAGGCCAAATGAAGTTGCATAGACAATATGTGAACTCTGTGCATCTCGTTATGACTAGCCTTGTATCAAATTGAGTCTCTTGTGATGATCAATACACACTAGCGAAAGTTTGGAGTCTTGTTTGACTTATAATGTCAATGTCTAGTGTGATGAGCTTACCTGTGAACTATGCATGATAGATCCTAGAATTTACCCTGTTGGTCCGGTCAACTGAGTGATACTATCTCTTGATATGATCTTAGGCAACTTCTACGAATGTGAGACAATTTGACATATACCTCTTTTGTGACCTAACTTGTGAGCATGTGATTCTCTCTTGAACACCCTTTGAGCCTTTCCCTTTTCTTTGGAAGAAACTTGATGAAATCAATGACCTTTCTTTATCCATCACCCATAATCCTCATGAAGTTGTGGTTAGTTGAATAGCCAACTTAGGCCAAAAGCCTAAGTTGGGGGTGTGTTGAAAAGATAGGGGCAAGTCAAGAAGTGCAAGAAAAGTCTCCTCTTACCCATGGTTTTTAGAAAAATTGAACCCCTTCATATAAAAAAAAGAATGAAAAAGAAAGTTGTGGAATAAAGTACAAAAGAAATGAGGTCTCCAAACAATTCACGGGAAGTGAATAATAGGATAACTTATGAGCACTAAAGAGAATGATAAAGAAAAAGGAAAGGAAGTGTTGTGAGCACCACATTTCATGAGGATGAAATTCACTGAGCCTAAATGACCATACCTTTACACTCAACCCCGTTACAAGCCTTGTTAAGACCTTTGTGATCTTGAGAAAGTCGAAACAAATGTTGATTGGAAAATACGGGCAAACCTATGGGTGAAATTATGCATTATGTTCTTCTTTGTGACTGTGAGCGTTGCATCTGATTCCAAAGCTTTACATTGTGAAGCCATTGTGTGAATATGGAATCATTCTTTGTGTGCGGGCATTTGAACACTATAGTTGAGCTTGAACTTGCATTTGAAGCAAGTATTGTGAGCATGAGATTCGTTGATATTGGTAAGTTACAATTTGAATCTTTGAGTAAACATTTGATCTTTGCATAAGTAAATTGAGTCTTGTTGTGTGCATTCTTGATTGAGTCTTTTGTAGCACTGTTCGAGACACCTTTTTGAACGGCTGAACTTGAGTTTGCTTGAAGACAAGCAAAAGTTTAAGTTGGGGGTGTTAATGAGTTCACAAATTGGACTCATTTAGGTCTATATTTTAATAGAAATTGTGTCCTCAAATGCTTATTTTATCTCAATATCTAATGAAAACCCTTAAGTTTCAAGTGTTTGATGTTTGAAGGAAAGCATGGACACTAAGTCGCAAAAAGGAACGAAAAGGCTGAGAAGAATGGAGAAATGAAGGCCTGAGATCGCCAAGTCCACTTGGTGAATCGCCGAAGAGTCTTACTTCACCTTCTGTTCAAGTGTGCTGAGCCCTAAAGGAAAGGGAGAAGTCGGAGCATCACCGAGAAGTTCCGCAAAGCAGTACCATGTTGCCCAATGACCCAGAGCACGACGATGCTGAAGGCTGGTGCAAGAAAGCGATGGTCTAAACCAAAGGATGAATCGGCGATTCTGACTAACAATGCTGAATGATCCGCTGCAGCACAAATATGTGAAAACTATAAATACTAGTTAGAGTTGTAGTTTTAAGGGTCGAACAATTATTATAATTTTCATATAGAATAGTACATTTTGGTATTTTTGCTCTGAGTTTGAGAAGGTTTTGAAGACTTGAAGAAAAAAAGGGTTTGATCTCCAAGGATTTGGACTTGGGTCTTTTGGACTCTTTATTCTTGGCATGTAACTAGACTTAAATCTGCATACCCATTTGAATACAAGCTCATTTAGGTATAAATTTCTATCTCTTGATGTGTGGCTAAAACACACAATTATTGGTGTGTGATTTAGCGAATATGGGTTAAGATAATTGTTGGGTCTTTCTTGCTGATAGTTTAATCGTAGTTTAATTGTGATTTTGTTTAGTGGTTGTGAATGAATTTAATGAATTTGTAGTTGAAAATACAAGTTTATTTATGTGTTTTCGGCTTGCTCGAGAGACAGGTCGTAAAACTAAGACCACTAGATTGATGGCCAGTGTGAGTGGGTCGACATGAGGTTCAGCTCGAGAGAGTGAACCCTAGTCCCATGTCCACACACTCAGTTCGAGAGAGTGAGTGGGTTAAGGCTTAGGCTGGTCTTCATACGGCAAATGGGTGTCCGAGAGGAACACATTTGAAACGGGGTAAGTTGCTCGAGAGAGAGCTTATCCTCCTGAAAGTCTAGCCTAGTCACAATTAATCTATGAATCTTCTATCGAAAGCATGTACCCAATAATCTAGCCCAACCCGTATTCCCGTCACATCCCAAGGATCTCTAATTACTTAGAAACCCTTGTTTGTTTTGTTGTTTTTACCTTACTTGTGAGAAAACCCCCCATTGTTAATTGATACTCTTGTGTCCCCCTTTAATTTACAATGTTTTTACTCGTTAATGTCTTTAGCTACAACTAGTTAGAATTAAATTTTATTTTTCTATTAATTCTCAAAACCACTCTCTTGGGAACTATCGCAATCCTTGGTTGGATTACTAAACTATTGTACGATCGTAGACACTTGCATCGAAAGTTGTGTCTTGATTATGCAAACATCACTAACATTGTGACAAAAGACTGTTGGAGCACCATCAAGAGGAAAATTGTAGCTCATGAAGAAGATTAGACAGCCAGTTTGTTTCTGCAACAGCGGCAGCCACAGCTCGGTATTCCGCTTAAGTTGACGAACGAGAGACAGATCGCTGCTTCTTGGACGACCAGGAAATAGGTGTACCACCTAGAAAAATCACATAGTATGATGTGGTAGTACGATCATCTGGATCTCCAGCCCAGTCTGAATCAGAGAAAATAACTAATCTTGAATCTCGTTTCTTGGCAATATTGATGCCAAAATGGGAAGTTTCACTAAGATAGCGAAGAAACGCTTAACTTCCTTCCAATGAGTTTGACTTTGTTGATGCATGAACTGGGAAAGTTTGTTAACAGCGAAGGCAATGTCTGGGCGAGTAAAAGATAGGTAGTGTAATTTACCAATAACTCGCCTATAAAGAGAACCATCAGCTGGATCATCTCCAGAAGAGGCAGTAAAAATGGTCGTGGAAGTCATTGGTGTTGGAGCTCCTTTGTTGTCTTGCATACCAACATCATGTAACAAATCCAAAGTATATTTGTGTTGTGACAAAAACAAGCCTTCAGTGTGTGCGAGAACTTCAATACCCAGAAAATAGTGTAAAAGACCAAGATCCTTTAATGAAAATCGATGAGAGAAACGATCAATAGTATGTTTTACACCTGCAGACTGATTACCAGTGATGATTATGTCGTCCACATAAACAAGCACGTAAATAGTAAAGGCAGAATTGTGTAAAATAAACAAAAGAGGAATCTGATTGAGGCTTCGCAAACCCAATAGTTACCAAATAATTCTTGAGCTCAGTGTACCATGCATGTGGTGCTTGTTTCAAGCCATAAATGACTTTGTTGAGCCTGCACACATGCGAGAAGTGATGTAGATCCTCAAAACCAGGGGGTAGTCGCATATAAACCTCCTCCTCTAGTCGACCTTGAAGAAACGCATTGTTCACATCTAGTTGATGGATGGGCCAGTTGCATTGGGTAGCAATAGAAAGAACTAAACGGACAATAGCTGGCTTGACCACCGAGCTGAACGTTGAATAATAGTCTAGACCCGGGTGTTGTCTAAATCCTTTGGCAACCAAACGAGCCTTAAACCTGTCAATCGAACTATTAGGACGATGCTTTATACGAAATATCCACTTACAATCAACCAGATTCATTGAAGGACTGAATGGAACCAATTCCCATGTCCGGTTCCTAACTAGAGCATCAATCTCTGATTTCATAGTTGTTCTCCAATGAGGATGAGGGTGGGCTTGTCTATATGTTCTAGGTATGAAGGATGGAGAGGATTTTACGGTGACAGTGAACTATTTTGGATGAGGGCTACTCAGACTTCACCTTCACCAGACCCAACATACAACCACGATTTCAATCAGTTTACACACAGAATTTAACAATTACGGGCTAAAACACAAAAATCTACATGATATGACAGTAGCCCTTAATTAAAAATCAACCAACTACGCAAAATTATGTAATAGATCCATCAAAAATACAAGCATGCATCACAAACGACCATAAATCAATTCAAGGTTTTGCAACTTTAGGCAACTCTTTATCTTTGGGTACCTGTCAATAAATCCATTAGTGGACAGTCGCTTCTTCTATATTATTGTCCGCAGCCCCTCAGTCTTCAGTCTATTCATAGACTTGAGAGGAGGACCATGTACTGTTGGTGCTAGGACCACAGCTTGTCCTGGAGCAGGAGCAGGAGTAGTTGTGGCCTGAGGAGTCCTAATCCTAGACGGATCATTCATCCTTTTGGATCGCATCTTTGTCAGAGCTAGCCTCCGACACAGGTGCCTTTCCTTTGCCCTTTCTTTTCCCACCAGTTGTGGGAAGTTTGGTGGCCTTGGCGCTGGATACAGCTGCATCCTCATTGATTTTTATACCCTTGGCTTTCTTACAGGGTGGCATGTCTCTACCGGCCACTTTAGGTCTAGCCATATCTGCAAAACATCGAGGAAAATTAAAAAATAATTCAATCAAAAGCACAGAAGAAAACAGTTGCAGACAGACTCGCCGAACCGGTCAGCGTCGGCGAGTCGCCGAATAACTTTGGCAAGCTAAATCAAGCTCGCCGAAAGGATTGGCTTAAAAATTCCCAGAAAAATTTGCATGTCGGAGATGGAAAGGCTCTTTCGGCAGCCCGCTAAAAGTTACAATGCTTTTAGGGATTAGGGGCACAGACAAAGGGCGATCAAGAAGGACTTTCGGCGAGTGCTTCTCGCCTAAAGTTAAAGAACCCAAATCAAGATTAAGCATGAAATTAAAAGTGATAAGGGGTGATAAGGCAAACCGCCGAGTGGTTGGGTGAGCTCGACCCAGCTCACCAAACGACCCAACGTGCCTACTTTCAACCCAACTTCCCAAATTCAACCCCGCAGCCCCCGAAAACAAAATAAAAACATGCACTCCTCTAAATAAACTAAGACCTATTACACCCATGCCCTCGGGATACTCAGACTTCTCCCGATTTAGCCAAATTTGGCCATTTGATAGCTTTTTTCCTTAGGAAAGACGCCATATGCTTCATCATTGGGCAAATTACATCATTTGGCACAAATGCGGGGTATTTACACTTCACCTGACTAGACCCAACAACATGCAAGCACAACCACGCAATTTTAATCAATTTTAAGGCACAAAATCTTAGGAATTAATAATTAAAGGCATTAAAGGCACGATATTCAAATTAACAAAGGCACACACATACACAATTATGATCAGAGAGGCCCAGCACACATCACTAAGATAAAAATCAATTGCAAATGAGTACAAATTGCTAAAAACTAATTCAAGGTTCGGAAAACCAACCTTTGATGCTGAATAAATACTTTGAAATGCTAGGCGGCAAAGAAATCCAATTCTGAACACAAACTCGACGACTAAAATACAATAAAAATGCAAGAAATATGGAAAATATTGTGCGAGTGTGAGTTTGGGAAGTTTATAAGTGAGGGAAAGTGAAAGAGTTTGAAAGTTTAAACCTTTGGCCTTTAAAAACCATCCAGTTCTCACCCATTCGGTGACATAAGTTTTGCTCGCCGAGTGGGCACTTACCTCGCCAAGTTTTACAGAACCTCCAATTAATGTGGGGTCCAAACGGCGAACTAGGTCATGATCGCTGACCTGGTCGGTGATTTGCTAAGTTGCTCCTGGGCTCGCCGAGTTTTATAGACTCCAATTTCAAAATGTCTTGAGTCCAACGGCGGTCCAAGTCAGGCTCGCCGACCTTTTCGGCGATGCACCGAATGGACTTTTTGCTCGCCAACCTGCACTTTTCAAACACATTCCACACTTTGACCTGCACAATCAGCACACCATTATTTCATATTCAAAAAGAAAGCAAATAAAAACTTGGGTTGTCTCCCAAGCAGCGCCTTAGTTAACGTCGCGGCACGATGCAAGTCCACACTCAAAACTCATTCTTGGGGTTGGCCATAGTATCACTAGGCAACCCCCCTTGCTGTCTCAGGTTTAGATGAGACGAGATATGACCCATTTGGGTCTCCAACTGCTTGATAGAGATGGAATAGAAGGGAACCATCTGGCTAAGGGTCGACACATCTTCTTTCATTTCTTTCAAAATCTTGTCCGACCCCTCAACCTTGTTGAGGATACGAGAAAGCATATCCTCAGACCGGCCACCTTCCAAATCCTTTGGCTTTTGACGCTCATGGGGAGGAACATACCTATCATTCTCCCCATCCTTCCAATAGGGGTTTCGATCCCTCCATTCTCTATAACGATCTCTCCAATCATCATCCCTGCTCCAACCTTGGTTACCACCCTACCTCGGGTAGTTTGAACGATAACCACCACCTTGGTTGGCTAGGAAATTCACCTCCTCATTATACAAAGCTTCGAACTTGGATTCTTCGGAATTCACACACCCAACACCCACGACATTGGCACTCCGAGCACCAACTCCCATGACATTTTTAGACAAAATGTCAAGTTGTGTCATGATCTTGGCCATGTTCTGGTCCCTCTCTTGGTCTTTCTCCATCTGCTCCTTGGTCAATTTGAATGTGAGAGGAGAGACCTGGTCCTCACAGGTGTACCATGCCTGTTAGATTGTGGTCATGCCATCCAAGAGTTGAGCTGCTATCACATAAGGTTGTTGCATCAAACCTCTCAGAGAGAAAGTTGGTCAGCAAAACCCTTGTTTACCGAGTCAAGGCTCCGGTAAAAATACTGCAGCAACATGTTGTCAGGAAAGCCATAAGTTAGGCATTGAAGCACCAACTTCTTGAATTACAGTCAAGTTTCATGAATAGGCTTGCCTTCCAGACGCTTGAAGCTCTGAATGTTGTCCCAAAGTGTCATCATATTTGAGGGAGGGAAAATCGCACTTGAAATGCGGTAAGAAGCTCTTCCCAAGAAGTGATTGAGTCTCGTGACAATTCAGCCAGCCACTTACACGCTTCTCCCATCAGAGAGAACAAGAACAATCTTAGTCGGACCGACTCTTGGAATATATTCTTGAAGGAGAATGGTTCGCAAACATCAACAAAATTTCGGATATGCTCATAGGGATCCTCATGAGCCAAACCACCGAACTGCCCCTTCAATTGAAAAAGCTGAAGCATAGTACTAGTAATATGGAACATCGCGTTTCCTTCAACAGGCAGCAATCGAAAGACACCAATTCCACCAATAAGATGAGGGTCATTAGCATTAGGCTCATTGACATTGTTGAGGTTGCCGATGTCGTCTTGGTGGCCTACTTGGCTACCATTACTTCCGTTCACACTCATACTTCCTATTTCAAAACCCAAACAGCCAAACCAAAACTAAAAATTAAGTAAGTTAAACTATAACTAAGAAGAACAAAAATTCAACTTAACTAAAAATTCTCAACCAACACCACTCCCCGGCAGCGGCGCGATTTTGATTTCGCGTATCAGGACACTTCATCCAATACTAAGTGTCAACGATCATTAGTCAGTAATATAACCCAACTAAATGAGTTGGGGTCGAATACCACAGGGAGTGGTACGTGTTTGAGAATCAATAGGCAAGTACGAATATTCTCAAGTCAATTATAGGAATAGACATTATCAAATAAAAGCATAATTCAAATTAAGGGGTGACACGAATGTCAAATAATAGGGGGTTTTGATTGTGATTATCAACTACAGTAGCAGCAAATAACACGAAAATAACAATATTGAGACGGGTTCTTGGGATGTGATTCGATTATAGGCTAATATAGATAAATGGGTAATTGCAATTGTTAGTAAATAGTTGTAAATTAGTGAATAAGCTAGTCTTTAGTGGGGATAAACTTTCTCTCGAGCAATTTACCCCGAATCAAGTTGGTTTCTCTCGAACACCAACAAGCATGCAAATAAGAATAGCCTACGCTTTAGTCCATTCACTCTCTCGAGCTGAATGTGTGGAAAAGGGTTTAGGATTCACTCTCTCGAGCTGAACCCATGACAACCCAATACCTACACACCATCAATTCAATAATCTTGGTTTTAAACCCTCTCTCTCGAACAAGCCAAAAACACGAAGGTAGGACTGCATTTGTAATTACAATCCTTTAATTTCAACCACAATTACTAAATGAAATCACTTCTAAACAACATTTAAACTAACAATTAGCAATACCCATCAGCTAAATCAACCCATAATCACATAATCACACCACAAGAATTGGGGTTTTAGCTAGACATCATAAAACGGTAAAAATCGTTACCAAATTGTGTTTCCATCAACTGGGTAAGATTAATTTCATCTTTACAAAGGTCCAAATTGAAGAATCTCAAAGACCCACTTCCAATTTCTCAAAAATGGAAAACTTCAATTTTTCAAAGCTAAGGAAAAATATTGTCTCAATAATCTTAGTTCAAACTCAAAAATTCTATATTATGAAAACTGATACTAAACTTAATATTCAAAAATGTATTTAGAGTCACCAAAAATATGTTGCGAAGGACCATTTGGCGTAGTAAGTCGGGATCGCCGATCAGCTCGGTGATCCGCCCTTTGGTCAACTCCATCATCGTTTTTCTTTGGCCTTCCGCATCCTCAAGTTCTGTAACTTTGGGCGATCCAACACTGCATCACGGAACTATTCGGCGACACACCAACTGCTCCTTTCTCTCGCTGAATTGATTTTCTCCTTCAGGGCTTGGCACACTGGATCTTTAGGCAAGATAATAGCCATTCGGCGATTCGCCTAATGGATTAGGCGATTCGCCTAATGGATTAGGCGATCTTCAGGCCTTCTTTTCTTCATTCTTTCAGCTGCCTTGTTCCTTTTTGCTCGTTAGTGTCCATGCTTTGTTCCTCAATCTAAATACTTGGAAATCAAGGATTTTACATTAGTTATTAGCATAAAATAAGCATTTGAGGATACTAAATCTATCCAAATAAAGCCCTAAATGAGTCCAAATATTGGACTCATCAGTCCCTAAGATACTCGAGGTGGTCCTCAGTAAAGTCACGTGCGGTCAAGGTCAGATATACCTATCAAGAACAAAATAAGGTGTAAGGACGACCCAAAGAAAATCGATAAGCTTTCAAAAAGAGGAGTGAAGATGACCTGTTCCAAAAGCAAAAAAATATTGACCATAATAGATTTTTCTGTGCAGCAAATGTAAGTAATACTTCATTTTTCACATTTGCAAATTGCTGAGAAAGTTTGTACATATTATAATTTTCATATAATTATTTGTATTATATAGTATGTGATAGGGAACACTTCTCATAGTTGCAACAAATGAGAGCAAACAAGAAAATAAAGTTGAAAGGGTCTTTGAGAAATTTACAATTACTTTAGTTTATTTTTGAACAACTTGTGTTATGTATTTCTGAAAAACTTGTGTTATTTATTTTTGAGCAACCTGTGTAAGGAAGCATTGCATTTGTGATATGTTACAGTTGTGTTTTTTAGCCTAATTTTCATATATATGCAATAGTGAGTTTCTAAACATTTTGCCTCTTTTTTGTTGAGTTTTTATTGAATGGGAAGATCATGAACTACAATAACTTTTTATTGGAAAATCAAGTGTACATAAAGACATTTACAATCTCAATGTGATACAAAACAAGGTCAATCAATTCACATTCAATCTTTCAATTTGATACAAAACTTGACTAACTAATTTAATATATTTCTATATTGGCCTAACTACTCATAATTAACAATATAATGTTAAGTACCACCACTATACTACTAGAAGACTACACAATATTAAAGAACCATTTTATAGTTAGTAGACAAAGAACAACAATCACAAGTCTGTTAAATTTGACATTTGTCCAATCCCTTTGTAGTTTAACTTTTCTGAGTCCCTAGTTTACTTCCATCATCTTCTCTTCATTTTCATTCAATTTTAGTTTCAAATAATCCTTTTTTTCTTTGAACTCTTTCAATTTTCCTTTTAGTCGATTAATCGACTTTTTACCATCTTTGAAAAATCTATTCATTAAGCACGATACCAACTTAGACAATTGAAAATCAGCTTTTCAAGCGATGGACTAATCCATCTAAAATAGCCACATCCATTATTTTTCTACAATCCACATAACATTAATAAATTGAAATATTGCAACAAAAATTTTAATTTTGATTTTTCGAATAGTTACGAAACTTTGATGTTTGGCATCAAACAAATCTATAACTTGAGTTCAATGGAGTCCTCAAAATTTTCAAACAATAATAATCATCACAATTAAAATGGACTTCCTCGATATTCACTGAATTTTGCGACATATCTGACAAAAAATATGGATGGAGATGAGGAATGACGAAGAGAGACAAAATAAAAAAGAGAGAGAAAGAAGAGAGATTGGCAATCGCAAAAAATTGGGATCTAAGGTCTATAATGTGGAAGGGAAAATGACGATTTAAAAGTTGGGGTTTCTTTTGACATTGGCGGTTTTTATTTATTAAAGAATTGTCATATCAACTGGGAGAAAAGGGACCCATGCGCCCCTTTTACATGTCTCCCAGACGACATGTCATGTAGGTAAAGGATGCTTAAGTCGTTCAAATGTTGGCTGGTGAAGGTGTTCAATAGGTATAACTAGGGGTGTCGAAATTAAATGAGCCCAAATATAGGTGATTCATTCAGAATTTTATGGGTTGGGCTCATGATAATTTGAATTGGGTCGATCTCAACTCATTCAAGTTTTAACCCTTTTTAAGAGAATCTACAAGTGAACCCAATTTAATCTCCAACTTCAACTTGCTTTAAGACTCTTTATTTGCATTGGTGTAATGTATGTTCCCATATTGAAGGTATTAATTACTATCTATATTATATCTTTTAGGATTTATCTATCCTTTTGTAAATTATTTTTTTATTTTCTTGACTTGAAATTCAAATTGTGGTAGCAAAATTTAAGCAAGAATATGTTAAAATAATATTATGACCCAACCCGATATTTAGCTGTTACGACCCAAGGGTACCCCCTTGACGTAACACGGTGTACAAGACTCCGAAGAGCCTCATACAAGCCTGTTAGTATATCATAACATAAGAACATAGGGAATAGTGTGGAAATTTAAAACTTTATCCATACAATCGAAGTCTTTATGAAAACAAGCGAAAGTCTTTTCTAAACTTTGTCTCAAACCATCTAAACTCAACTTGAATTAAAAGCTTTGGGACACAGCCAATGCAATAGTCTCATAACGTGAAAATAAAAGACATAAAGGAAATAGTGGGTTTGTCCTCGAAGCTATGAAGACTCACCAAGTCTTCAACTCCTTTGCTCCTTAAAAACCTATCTCCAAGAATAGAACTCAAGTCTCCAAACCCTACATTTGATTAGAATGTAGGCAAAGCATGCGTTAGTACAAAATGTACTAAATGTGTTAGATAGCACAACATAACAAGAGCATAAGATAAGGGTTAGTCAACATAAGACATAATCCAATACTTCATGACACATCAATTATAAGCATGAAAGACAATATCATATAATAACAAGTAAAATCTCCATTACAAGCACAATATAAGCATTACTTAACTCTTAGTCATTTATACCATGATAGGACTACTCACAAGTAACCTCAAGGCACACTTGTGCAATGCATGAATGGCATCCCATAATACCATTCACACTAAGCATAACCTTGAAGTAACTATATTAATAGTTACTATCCATTTAGTCTCATTATTAGCTTAACTCTCATAACAAAGGGAATCTCTCAGCTTTAGTCAATTATAACAAGGGAGGCAACTATAGCACAATTCTATCTCAATATACATCACACAAAATAACACTTTCTTGAATAACCTTAAGCCATACTTGTGTAATGCATGAATAGCATCCCATAATACTACTCATGCTAAGTACTACTTTTAGGTCCTCATACTAATACTTCTTGGTTTGGAACCTAGTTCCTCTCTTTAGACCTTAGAACACTATGAGGTACTCTCTTAAGCACATCTTAGTTCATTATTAGGTTGAACCCTATGAGATACTTCTTTTAGTATGTGTAAGTTCATTATTAACATGGATCCTATGAGATACTTACTTAAGCATATCGAAATACAATGCTTTTGAACACTATGAACTACTTCTTTTAAGTAAGTCTTAGTTCATTGGATAAGGAGATTTCAACCTTAACACCACTAGGTGGAGGCTTGCATCTCATGAGACTTAACTTTGGGTAAACCCACACTCTACTTCGTAAGAATTCCCCATTTTTAACTTGGATAGTCCTCACATCAACTAGGTGTGGTTCTCCTTTCTACTTGGAGCCAAGCATACACCCCAAGATTTACTATTAAGCCTTGCTTAACACTCATGTCTCATGGAAGTATGTTCTTGACAATCAATCCATGTTCAAGTGATTTTATCACTTTATACTTCAAGAATTTATAAGGTAGGTTAGGTGAGTATGGGCTTTTCACCACAATTCTACCTATTAGACTTCTACTCATCACGTTAGCTCTACTCTCAAAGCCCTGGTGATTCAACATTCATGACTACAAGCTCTACTCTCAAAGCTTTATTTCTCAAAATCATCAATTACACCTAGATTTCAAGGCCCGAGAGAACCAACATGCAACCTATGCTTACTATGCTTATAACTATAACACTTTTGTGACAAGTTCACATAAGATGCAGCGATACGAACCAACATAAGTAGATCCAAAACATATATACATGACTTGGCCGTTGAGGCCACAACTTGTTAAGACGCAACTGAACCTATACATAAGTCTGCAAAGCCTCTAAAAGATAGAAAACCTTAGAGTAGGTCAGGACAGACCCCGCCTTACTCTTAACTACGATACAATACCAAAATGAGATACCAAGGACTCAGTAAAGCTCCGAATCAATCTGGAGCTCACCAAAAGTAGTTGAGTGTCGTGTGCTCCTATTGAGGAGGTCTACAATACAGCGCCCCCCACGAGGGATGTCAGTACGAGAAAATGTACTGAATATATAAGGCAATAACCTATATAAAATAAGAGTTCGAATAAAACCAAGTATCAATATATGTGTGCATAAATGAGAATAAAAGACCACATTTGTTAACTCTTGTGGGATCATGTATGCTACATTCTTGTCTTTAACTTTTCTGTGTGTTAAGATCTTTATAAGGCATGTGATACAAATGACCAGCTGATCAGTGGTAGAAGAGGATGACCCATGCTAGGCATTTTAACCCCTAGGATGCGATCCTCATAATTACAAAAATTGGGATCGGCCCATGCAAGGTTTTTGCCCTAAGCTGTCACCCTTCTATACCAATTGGGATCGGCCCATGCTAGGCTTTCGCCCCTGAGCTGCCACCCTTAATTATACAGATTGCTTTACTTAGATTCTTTAATCTTTGAGATTGTTGTTTCGGTGGTCATAATCATTTTTTATATTTGGAACTACGAACCAGTAGTAGAAGACATGAAAATAATACTTCAAGGTAGTAACAATGACATAAGGAGCTATGTAACATCAATGCATTACTTGTGAACTTAAATGACACGATTGACTTCAATTGACTAAGAGGAGGATTCACCAAACTTGCTTTTGCAAATACCATTTCTATACCAGCACATAGGAGGATAATTACACAAGTATAGTGTAGTGAACATATAATGAAGTAATTCTATATACTAAGGAGAAGGGGAAATATTGTCAGCTATTTGGAGATCGTATGCTGCCACTATGTTTCCTTTACTAGGAATAGAACTTAGGAAATTCCTTTATTGATATTGATTGCAAGTATCAGATTTCATGCCGAAGAATATTGAATTGAATAGCCTTACATACCTTATCCTTTGACCAATACAACTATCACTATTCAACCTCCCCTTTCAAGTTTCAATCTACAATATAAGTCATGATAAACTTAAATTAGCAGCTATCACACCGTGTGCCTCATAAAACAGTAGCTAAATTTGACGGATAATGAGCCCATACAGTCCTTAAAACAATGTGTATCACCACACCCGCCTTCTCTGACCAATACAATTATCACGATTCAACCTCCCCTTTCAAGTTTTAATCTACAATATAAGTCATGATAAACTTAAATTAGCAGCTATCACACCATGAACCTCATAAAACAGTGGCTAAATTTGACGGATAATGAGCTCATACAGCACTTCAAACAATGTGTATCACCACACCCGCCTTCTCTGCCCAATACATACATTATATATCCTTTTCCAAGATTAGCCAAACTGCACCAACAACAACACACATAAAACAACCTCAAATATTCTTTATCATACAACCAATTATTGAACTCACCACCCCCTTGAATTCTTTATGACAGCACACCCATAATTCCTCACTCAAACTCATTCATAAGGAGGAAGAAAATGGAGCAGTCACCTTACCTCAATTTCTGCAACTTCTCTTTATAACTTGAATTCCTCTAGAACTTCAACTTCCCTTCACACTTAAACCGAAGAAGAAGAGAAAAGTATCTTAATAATTAAGGAAAGTAAGCAGTAGCTTGTGGGAACTTCTGCCTTGTACTTATAATTAAGCATGAATAACATGTTTTCCTAATCATCCATGGGAGAATTAAGCTAAATCCATAAGTGTTTTCACTTACCTTGTCTTGCAGAGATGAGGGTTTCTTCAAGAACCCTAGAAGAACTTTAAGGTTGTTGTTTTAATCTTTAAGAGAAAACAGAGAGAGAGCTGGAGTTAATCCTCAATATTGTGTGTTAAAATGAGTGAGAATAGCAGCCAATATATCTTATATTGAGCTTTCTTCACCTTTAAGAATATCCTCTAGAAAGCTTCATTTTCAGCCACTAATTGGTCAAGTAGGTGATGCACTTGCTTATGTACATGAAGCAGCTCAAAAGGTCAAACTAGGTGATGCACCTACTTGCTTTCACATGGGCTTAAATATTGGGCCTTAACAGATTTGGTTGCTGGGCTTAAATTTCATTTTCCTTTTATTTAACTTAGTTTGGGCGTCAAGTGAGTCCATTAGCATTGGCCCAAATCTGATCAATAAACTTTGGCCTTTTAAACTAGATCCATATAGCTCAAGTAGGTGATGCACTTACTTGGTCCTTTGCACTAGTCAATAAGTCAAAGTAGGTGATGCACCTACTTGTCACCTACTAGCTTAGTTAAGTCAAGCAAGAAGCTCACTTATTTTATTCCATTTTCTAAATATTAATCCCTTTTGCTTTAACTTAGCACTTAACTTTCAACTTTAAGCTCAATTACCACCTTACTGTCTCTTAAAATACTCTCGTTGGAGTTAACTTGCAGTACACATGCTGAAACGTGCAAGGCATCACATTACCTTCCGAGCTAGCTTAAACCAACACTAGTCATATAAGAATCATGGTCCCTTACCTATACTATAAGGCTATGTCAAGTATCACAAGATTATAACAAGCATATGCGTAATACGGGTTGTTACATCCTTCCCTCCTTAAAACATTCGTCCTCGAATGTTAGCATGGTTATCCAGCCCAAACAGGTTCAATCCTAAGTTAGTACTACTAATAATCACATAATACATTTAGACTTATACTTACTTGTCAACACCTCAACTACGCATCTTCATCCTTCTCATTGATCTGAAAGAGATGAGGATACTTCAATTTCATTGCTACTTCGGCTTCCCATGTAACTTCTTCTACTTGTTGCTTCCTTCATAATACTTTTATAGAAGCTACTTCTTTATTTCTTAACTTCCTAACTTGTCGATCCAGAATAGCAATGGGTACTTCTTCATAAGTGAGATCTCTCGTAACCTATACATCTTAAGTAGGAGTAATACGAGATGGGTTACCTACGCATTTTCGAAGCATTGAGACATGAAACACCGGATGAACGGTTAAAAGCTCTTGAGGTAGCTCTAACTCATACGCAACTTGGCCAATTCTTCGAATAATCTTATATGGCCCTATATAGCGTGGACTCAACTTTTCCTTTTTACCAAACCTCATTACCCCTTTCATTGGTGACACCTTCAAGAACACCCAATCCCTTATAGAAAATTCTAGTCCTCTCCTTCTAACATCCGCATATGATTTATGTCAACTTTGAGTTGTTTCTAGCCGCTGCTATATCACTTTCACTTTTTCCATAGCTTGATGAACAAGATCTGGCCCAAATAAGGTAGTTTCACCTATTTCGAACCAGCCAATTGGAGATCTACATTTTCTACCATATAAAGCTTCATAAGGTGCTATTTTAATACTTGAATGGTAGCTATTGTTGTATGCAAACTTGATCAATTGTAAATGATCATCCCAACTACCTTTGAAGTCCAATATACAAGCTCGCATGATATCCTCAAGTGTTTGAATTGTATGCTCTGCCTGACCGTCTATTTGGGGGTGAAAGGTTGTACTTAAATTTACTTGTGTGCCCAAACTCTTCTTAAATGACTTCCAAAAATTTGCAGTGAATTGAGCTCCCCTATCAGATATAATAGAGATTGGCACTCCATGTAGACGAACTATCTCTTTCATATACAACCTCGCATATTCTTCAACTATATAAGTAGTCTTGACCGGCAAGAAGTGCGCTGATTTGGTCAGTCTATCAACAATTACCCATATAGAATCAAACTTCCGAAATGAATGAGGCAAACCAGTGACAAAATCCATGTTGATCATGTCCCACTTCCAAATTGGAAGTTCTATACACTGCATATATCCTCCGGGCTTTTGGTGCTCTACTTTTACTTGTTGACTATTTGGACATTGAGCCACGAATTTTGCAATGTTCTTCTTCATGTCCCCCCACCAATACATTTCTTTCAAGTCATGATACATTTTAGTTGACCCCGGATGGACAGAATATCTCGAATGATGTGCTTCCATCATAATCTTGTTTCTTAATTCATCTACATTAGGTACACACAATCTATTTTAACATCGAAGTACTCCCTTTTGCGTAAGATCGAATGCCTTTGTCATACCTTGTTGTACATTCTCCTTAAGCTTTAATAGAATAGGATCAGTGTACTACTTCTCTTTCACTTCCACTACTAATGAGGATTCTACCGCATTTTGCACAATAACCCCTTCGTCTGGAGATTCAAGAAGGCGAACCTCCAAGTTAGCTAGTTGACATAGATCCTTAGTTATTCCTTGTCTTTCCACAGACTGCCCATAAGTGCTTGCCATTATTTTATGACTTAACGCATCAACTACTACATTTGCTTTCCCGGGATGATACAAGATATCAATGTCATAATCTCTTAATAGCTCCAGCCATGTTCGCTGCCTTAGATTTAGGTCTGTTTGCTTAAAGATATATTGCAAACTCTTGTGATCAGTGTGTATGTCAACATGAACTCCATACAAGTAGTGGCGACATATCTTCAAAGCAAACACAACTGCTGCTAGTTCTAGATCATGGGTTGGATAATTTTTCTCATATGGCTGCAGCTGCCTTGAGCCATAAGCTATTACTTTACCATGTTGCATCAATACACATCCTAGGCCCACTCCCGAAGCATCACAATACACTACATACCCTTATGTTCCTTCTGGAAGTACCAATACAAGTGTAGAAGTTAATTTATTCCTCAGCTCTTGGAAGCTTCTTTCACATTCATCACTCCACTGAAACTTGGTTTCTTTGTGTGTTAGCGTTGTTAAGGGTGCAGTAATGGAAGATAATCCTTCAACGAACCTTCGGTAATAACCTGCCAATCCAAGAGAACTACGAATCTCCATAGGCGTTGTAGGTCTTGGCCAGTTTTTCACGGTTTCTATCTTCTGGTTATCAACCCTTATTCCTTCATCGGATACAATATGATCTAAGAATGCCACAGATTTCAACCAGAGCTCACATTTAGAGAACTTCGCTTACAACTTACGATCACGAAGAATTTGTAAAACCTGTCGCAAGTGATTAGCATGGTCATCTTCCAATCTTGAATACACCAAAATGTCATCTATGAATACTATCACGAACACATCTAGAAATGGCTTGAATACCCTATTCATTAAATCCATAAAAGTTTTTGGTGCATTTGTTAGCCCGAATGACATAACTAAAAACTCAAAATGACCATACCATGTTCAGAAAGCTGTCTTGGGAATATCTTTGTCTTTGACCCTTACTTGGTGATACCCCGACCTCAAGTCGATCTTTGAAAAACACTTAGCACCTAACTGATCAAACAAATCATCAATTCTAGGAAGGGGATATTTGTTTTTAATCGTTACCTTATTCAACTGTCGGTAGTCGATACACATTCTTAACGAGCCATCTTTCTTGCGTACAAATAAAACTGGTGCTCCCCGTGGGGACATACTTGGCCTTATGAATCCTCTTTTTAATAAGTCTTTTAATTGCTCCTTCAACTCCCATAATTATGTCGGGGCCATTCTATATGGAGGGATGGATAAAGGTTGAGTATCTGGAATCACATCAATACCAAACAATACTTCTCGTTCTGGAGGCAAACCCAAAAGATCTTCAGGAAATACATCGGGAAATTCATGTACCACTGGAATGGATTGAAAAGTTGGTGGCTCCACATCTATATTTTTCACTCTCACTAGATGACATATGTATCCTTTGGACATCATCTTCTTTGCCTTAACATAAGGAATAAATTTACCTCTTGGTGTCCCAATATTACCTTTCCATTCAAGGACGGCCTCTTTTGGAAAATGGAAATGCACCATCTTAGTTCGGCAATCTACCGTGGCATAACAAGAAGCTAACCAATCCATAGCCATTATAACATCAAAATCCACCATTTCTAGCTCAACAAGGCCAGCCAATGTATCACGATCACAAACAGTTACAATGCAATTACGATAAACCCTTCTAGCTATAAAAGACTCACCAATCGGTGTAGACACTTCAAATGGCTTCACTAATAATTCTGGTGTTCTTTTGAACTTTTCAGCAATCAATGGAGTAACATATGATAGTGTAGACCCTGGATCCATTAATGCATATACAATATGTGAAAAGATGGACAATGTACCTGTAACCACATCCAGCGAGGCTTCTAAATTTTGTCGATCCCCGAGAGCATATGTATGATTCTGAACTCCACTTGAACTAGCTGCTCCCCTAGCTCATCTACCACGACCAGTAGGCATCTGTCCCCTACCTAAAGAAGGTGTTGATGATGAGGATGCAGCAACTGATCTAGTAGGTTGTGCCACACCACCCCCACCCCTATGAGGGCAATTTCTCATCATATGACCCGGTTTACCACACCAAAAACAAATATTTTTCCCAAACTGACATGCACCTAAATGATTTCTTCCACATTATTTACAAGACTATCGAGGAAGTCTTGATTGGCTCATACTTTCCTGCTCTTGGTACCCCGTTGTTCGTGAACCTTGGCTTTCACCTCTTTGCCCAAACTGATTACCCCTAGACTCTTGAAACCGAGGTGGGGCACTAGCTGTAGAATAGGAAGATGATGGCCTAGGTGGTCTGTTAAAGAAACGAGGCCTAAACTCACCTTGGGATGGTGTAAACTGCCCCATGGATCTGGCCCTCTTAGAATGCCCTGTTTCCGACTCTTGTGTCCTTTTTCTTTGTCTTTGATCCTCCAACTTTTGCGCAAAAGCTTGCATCCTTGCTATATCCATATCTTTATTCAACGACACAATGGTACAGTCTCTAACCAGATATGAATCTAATCTATCCACATATCGATGAACTCTATCCTCCATAGTAGCTACTACATTAGGAGAATACCTAGACAAGGAATTAAATTTGAAACTGTACTCTCTCACACTCATACTTCCTTGGTGGAGATTTAATAACTAATCTGCACGGGCCTCTCGGATCTCCAATGGCAGGTAATGGTAAAGGAATGCCTTTTTGAACTCTTTCTATGTAGCTGAAGGTGCATCTGTTCCCCTAGATTGCTTCCAAGCTTCATACCACAATATAGCCACACCTTTTAATCTGTATGCTGCTAGCTCAAGCGCTTCTTTACCACTTACATGCATAACATCGAAAGTGCGTTGGATCTGATCTATAAAGTCTTGTGGATCTTCATTAGGATCTGACCCGGTGAATGATGGAGGGTCCAAATTAAGGAAATCACGTATCCGCGTACCAGCTGCTCTATCTAAACCACTAGTACCTGCAACTAGACCTTCTTGCCTTTGGCCATGGCCAGCAACTATAGGAGTCATCAATTGGACTGCATTCCTCAAATCTTGCTCGGTAGCATTAATAGAAGATTCTTGAGGTTCAGCTTCCCTCCTTAGATCTTCTGGAGATGGAGGGGTCGGGGAAGTCTGTGATAGAGACTCATCTTGAGCCTCACTTTGAACAGCTTGATTAGGTAGTGGTTGGCTGGTCCCTTCTTGGGCAATCGCATTTACTCGCTTACCTGTACTTTTACTCCTTCTCGTAACCGGCATCTTTGCAATAATAATGCAATTCAGAAGTTAGATACGATTCACCTACAACATTGGCTCTATCGCACAATCTAAGAAATGAAAGAAAAGAGACAACTCTTACATGTCTCATAACCTCCTATTTATAAATATGGTGCACAACACATCCATAAGCAAGACTCTACACACACATGGCTTTGTAGAGTCCCTAGGATGACCTGCTCTGATACCACTTTTGTCACGCCTCAAATCCCATGAAGACGGACAGGCACCCCATGCCCTCAAAGCCTGAGAGAACCAACATTCAACCTGTGCTTACTATGATTATAACTATGACACTCATATGACAAGTTCACATAGGATGCAGCGATACGAACCAACATAAGTAGATCCAAAACATATATACAAGACTTGGCCGTTGAGTCCATAACTTGTTAAGACGCAACTAAACTATATACATAAGTTTACAAAGCCTCCAAAAGATAGAAAACCTTAGAGAAGGTCAGGACAGACCCCGCCTTACTCTTAACTACGATACAATACCAAAATGAGAAACCAAGGACTTAGTAAAGCTGAATCAATTTGGAGCTCACCAAAAGTAGATGAGTGTCGTGTGCTCCTACAGAGGAGGTCTACTAGTTGAAGTACATGTGCATGCAGCATGAAATACAGCGACACCCGCGAAAGACATCAGTATGAGAAAATGTACTGAATATGTAAGGCAATAACATATATAAAATAAGAGTTCGAATGAAACCAAGTATCAATATATGTGTGCATAAATCATAACAGAAAACCACCTTTGTTAACTCTTGTGGGATCATGTATGTTACATTCTTGTCTTTACCTTTCTGTTTGTTTTGATCTTTATAAGGCATGTGATACAAATGACCAGCTGATCAGTGGTAGAAGAGGATGACCCATGCTAGGCATTTTAACCCCTGGGATGTGATCCTCCTAATTACAAAAATTGGGATCGGCCCATGCAAGGTTTTTGCCCTGAGCTGTCACCCTTCTATACAAATTGGGATCGGCCCATGCTAGGCTTTCGCCCCTGAGCTGCCACCCTTAATTATACAGATTGCTTTACTTAGATTCTTTAATCTTTGAGATTGTTGTTTCGGTGGTCATAATCATTCTTCATATTTGGAACTACGGACCAGTAGTAGAAGACATGAAAATAATACTTCAAGGCAGTAACAATGACATAAGGAGCTATGTAACATCAATGCATTACTTGTGAGATTAAATGACACGATTGACTTCAACTGACTAAGATGAGGATTCACCAAACTTGCTTTTGCAAATACCATTTCTATACCAGCACATAGGAGGATAATTACACAAGTATAGAGTAGTGAACATATAATGAAGTAATTCTATACACTAAGGAGAGGGGGAAATATCGTCAGCTATTTGGAAATCGTATGTTGCCACTATGTTTCCTTTACTAGGAATAGATCTTAGGAAATTCCCTTATTGATATTGATTGCAAGTATCAAATTTCATGCAGAAAGTATTGAATCGAATAGCCTTACATACCTTATCATCTGACCAATACAACTATCACGTTTTAGCCTCCCCTTTCAAGTTATAATCTACAATATAAATCATGATAAACTTAAATTAGCAGCTATCACACCGTGAGCCTCGTAAAACAATAGCTAACTTTGACGGATAATTAGCCCATACAGCTCTTAAAACAATGTGTTTCACCACACCCTCCTTCTCTGCCCAATACATACATTATATATCCTTTTCCAAGATTTCCCAAACTGCACCAACAACAATACACATAAAACAGCCTCAAATATTCTTTGTCATACAACCAATTATTGAACTCACCACCCCCTTGAGTTCTTTGACAGCACACCCATAATTCCTCCCTCAAACTCATTCATAAGGAGGAAGAAAATGGAGCAGTCACCTTACCTCAATTTCTGCAACTTCTCCTTATAACTTGAATTCCTCTAGAACTTCAACTTCCCCTCACACTTAAACCAAAGAAGAAGAGAAAAGTATCATAATCATTAAGGAAAGTGAGCAGTAGTTTGTGGTAACTTCTGCCTTGTACTTATAATTAAGCATGAATAATATGTTTTCCTAATTATCCATGGGAGAATTAAGCTAAATCCATAAGTGTTTTCACTTACCTTGTCTTGCAGAGATGAGGGTTTCTTAAAGAACCCTAGAAGAACTTTAAGGTTGTTGTTTTAATCCTTAAGAGAAAACAGAGAGAGAGCTGGAGTTAATCCTCAATATTGTGTGTTAAAATGAGTGAGAATAGCAGCCAATATATCTTATATTGAGCTTTTTTCACCTTTAAGAATATCCTCTTGAAAGCTTCATTTTTAGCCACTAATTGGTCAAGTAGGTGATGCACCTGCTTATGTACATCAAGCAGCTCAAAAGGTCAAACTAGGTGATGCACATACTTGCTTTCACTTGGGCTAAAATATTGGGCCTTAACAGATTTGGCTGTTGGGCTTAAATTTTATTTTCCTTTTATTTAACTTAGTTTGGGCGTCAAGTGAGTCCATTAGCATTGGCCCAAATCTGATCAATAAACTTTGTCCTTTTAAACTAGATCCATATAGCTCAAGTAGGTGATGCACCTACTTGGTCCTTTGGACTGGTCAATAAGTCAAAGTAGGTGATACACCTACTTGTCACCTACTAGCTTAGTTAAGTTAAGCAAGCAGCTCACTTATTTTATTCCATTTTCTAAATATTAATCCCTTTTGCTTTAACTTAGAACTTAACTTTCAACTTTAAGCTCAATTACCACCTTACTGTCTCTTTAAATACTCTCGTTGGAGTTAACTTGCAGTACATATGTTGAAACGTGCAAGGCATCACATCACCTTCTGAGCTAGCTTAAACCAACACTAGTCATATAAGAATCATGGTCCCTCACCTATACTATAAGGCTATATCAACTATCACAAGAAGTATGTCCTTGACAATCAATCCATGTTCAAGTGATTCTATCACTTTATACTTTCAAGCATTTATAAGGTAGGTTAGGTGAGTATGGGTTTTTCACCACAATTCTACCTATTAGACTTCTACTCATCACATTAGCTCTACTCTCAAAGCCCTAGTGATTCAACATTCATGACTACAAGCTCTACTCTCAAAGCTTTATTTCTCAAAATCATCAATTACACCTAGATTTCAAGGCATTCTAATCACATTCTTTATTATCAAGTGATTTTAGTCATAATTCATCAAAAAGGTTCAACTTCAAGCTCTAAAAGTCAAGATCCCAAATGTACTCTACAATATAAATCAATTCATGTCTACTTGTTTTTAACCTTGAATAATTAATATAGACATTATCAATTTTAGAAGATAAACTCTAATTCTTCACTTTCACCTTTCATGTCATAAACCCACAAAATATAAAATTCATAAAATAGACTAGGTTTCACCATGTGAATCACATAAATTCATCATAATATAATAATTCAATGCTAATTCAATTATAATTAAGTATTATCCACTTGATTGGAATCATACTTCCACACTACCCACAATGTAGGAAGAAACCCTAGCTAGACTTAGGGTATTTCTTCACAATTTGGGGGAAATCTAGGGGGCTCTATGGGTGGAAGAACCCATAGATGAATCAGCTAACATACCTTAGGTGAAAATTCTCCGTGAATTTGAGTAGCAAAGGCAGCCCTTCAACCCTAGACTTCACCTTCTTCTTCTTGTTTTTCTTCTTCTTTCTAGAGAGAGGATTTTGGGTTTCTTTTTGGTGAATTGAGAGAATGATTTAGTTGACTTAGTTTAGGGGTCTATTAGGCTTATATATGTGGTTTAATAACTAACTAACCGACCTCACTTAACCCCTAACTAATGACCAATTAACCCCCAAGACCCCAACTTAAAACTAAAAACCAAAAATCTGCCCTCACCTACGAGACCCCCACCCACGGACCGTGGGTGGGTCTACTGACTGTTCTGCACCTCCGTAGGTAGAGGTCTGCATCTCAACATTGCAGGTAAAACTTGGCCTTGACCCACGGGGTGTGGGTCCATCTACTGGTCGTAGATGCCCTTCGTGGGAGGCTGTTTTTGACAGATTTTGGGGCTGTTTTGGGGTCCTCCTTAAGGACACCTTGGGTGGTCCTTGGGGGGTCATACCTTGACATTTAGCCCCTAAAACCTTAATTCTAAGTACGGGAATCATTTTTATGATTTTTAACCCTCATACCAAACTCTAAAATTCTAACACAAGGCTCTAGAACTCTCTAGTTTAGTTCACTAGTTTCCGGGGCGTAACAATATCTCCCCCTTGGGATCATTCGTCCTCGAATGACGATTATAAACACTCCTTAAGGAAATTACTCTAGACTAGAAGCCCATCATGCATGAAACTCATCTAAATGCACATATGCAAAGGAAGAAAACTTTCATTTCCAAGCTAAAACATATTCAGTGCTACACAAGGGAGTCGGAACTACTCCTAACAAACCAGAATGCATGAAATTCTATATTTACTCATTTTAAAGGAGGAACTAACATCTCCTAAGTAAAACATGCTCAATACACACTCATGGAGCCTAAATGAAATTTACTCTCAAAAAGCATTTATTCAAGGAGTAATCGTTAAACTCCAATCTAAGGCATGCTCATATATTCGTCTCATCAAGTATTTATGAAACTCTACTCAATGCACCACAACATGAGGTAAAACAATGTATATAAGTCATTTCTATCACGACCTAAGGTTTTTCATGAACATGCACATAAGAAAACCATGGCAACACATAAACACACAATAACCTTACTTTTTGGGCACACTATCTCCCCCTTCGGAGTAAGCCTATACAATCACTTCTAAACATCATTCATACTAAAGACAACTTCAAAGTCCAACATACAAGTCACAAAAGACAAGAAATCCGGAAATTACTAAAGCATAATACACATACAGGAAGAAAAATGAGGAGATCACTCTTGATCTTCTCTAGTTTGGAGAGCATAAAACTTGTTCTTCTTTTGAGCACTCTCATTCGGACCACTAGAGGCAACTTTCTTATCCTCCCTTCCCTTACCCTTAAGAATTGGGCAATCTCTCATTTTGTGCCCATCATTTCCACACCCATAACAACCATCCATGCTGGCTAGGCATCTACCATGGTGGTTCCTCCCACACTTGGTGCAAATAGGCTTAGGAAATGGAGACCCACTACCCTTCTCTTGGTCAAACCTAGGGGTGTTGGAAGAATCTTGACCGGAATACCTTTGTTTAGACTTAGGTTTACCTTGCCCATTGGAATTAGCATTAGGAAAGGTCTCATCATCGGTTCTAGCTCTTTTCACCTCCCTATTCATTCTCTTAAGGTTTTGCTCCTTAATTTTTTGAGCATGCACCATGAGACGTGAAATATTCATACTTGGGATAAGCATTGCTGAATGGCATTCATTGACCACTAATTCGGACACCCCCATCACAAACTTATTCATCTTGGCCCTCGAATCCCCCACTATGGTTGGAGCATATTTGGATAGTTGGGTGAACTTGAGGGAATACTCGTTCACACTCATACCCCCTTGTCGGAGATTTATGAACTCTTGCATCTTTAGTTCCCTCAACTCTAGGGAAAAGAACCTATCAAGGATTGTTTCTTTGAACCCTTCCCAATCTATTGGGTCCTCTTCTACCGTCCTATTGTCTTTCCATTGTTCATACCATATTTGTGCTACATCTTTCAATTGATAATCGGCTAGCTCTTCTTTCTCTACCGAAGTCACCCCCATGGAAGCAAGAGCCTTATACACCTCATCTATAAAACCTTGAGGATCTTCCTCCATTTTGGAACCATAAAACTCCGGAGGGTTCATCCATAAAAACTCTCTCACCGTAGAAGAAACCATTCTCCTTATTGGGTTTGTCGGAGCTACTACTTCTCTATTGATTTGAGCCATCACAGTTTGGGCTTGGGTAGTCAAAGCTTGGGCCAACATTTGGAGAGCCGACCTAATCTCTGTATTTGACATCTCCAGGGGATCAATTGGAGCTTGAGAAGGAGCTTGGTGTGGGACTTGGAGAGGAACCTCTTGGTCCATATTGCCTTTCTCTTCTCTCCTAGCATTTGCCCTTGTGTTAGCCATACCCTGAAAACCATAGGGCATAGATTATAAGAAGGACCTATTAGAGCCAAACTCTATGGCACGACTTAGAGAATGAAGAAGTGAGATTTCCTAAGCATCAATTAGCCTCCTATTCATAAATGTGGTGTGCTTCACATTTATGAACAAGACTCTACTAGACGTGGTTTGAGACATCCTAAAACCATCCCAACATCTTGTGCTCTAATACCAAGTATGTTACAACCCAAGGGTACCCCCTAGACGTAACATGGCATACAAGACTCTGAAGAGCCTCATACAAGCCTCTTAGCAATCATAACATAAGAACATAGGGAATAGTGCGTAAATTTAAAACTTTATCCATACAATCGAATTCTTTATAAAAACAAGCGAAAGTATTTTATAAACTTTGTCTCAAACCATCTAAACTCAACTTGAATTAAAAGCTTTGAGACACAACCTGTACAATAGTCTCATGACATGAAAATAAAAGAAATAAAGGAAATAGTGGGTTTGTTCTCGAAGCTGTGAGGACTCACCAAGTCTTCAACTCCTTTGATCCTTAAAAACCTATCTCCAAGAATAGAACCGAAGTCTCGAAACCCTACATTTGATTAGAATGTAGGAAAAGTATGCATTAGTAAAAAATGTACTAAATATGTTAGCTAGCACAACATAACAAGAGCATAATATAAGGGTTAGTCAACATAAGACATAATCCAATACTTCATGAAACATCAATTATAAGCATGAAAGACAATATCATAATCACAAGTAAAATCTCCAATACAAGCACCATATAAGTATTACTTAACTCTTACTAATTTATACCATGATAGGACTACTCACAAGTAACCTCAAGGAACACTTGTGCAATGCATGAATGGCATCCCATAATACCATTCACACTAAGCATAACCTTGAAGTAACTATATTCATAGTTACTATCCATTTGGTCTCATTATTAGCTTAACTCTCATAACCAAGGAAATCTCTCACCTTTAGTCAATTATAACAAGGAAGGCAACTATTGCACAATCCTATCTCAATATACATCACAAAAAAAGAACACTTTCTTTAATAACCTTAAGTCATACTTGTTCAATGCATGAATAGCATCCCATAATACTACTCATGCTAAGTACCACTTTTAGGTCCTCATACTAATACTTCTTGGTTTGGAACCTAGTTCCTCTCTTTAGACCTTAGAACACTTTGAGGTACTCTCTTAAGCACATCTTAGTTCATTATTAGGTTGAACCCTATGAGATACTTCTTTTAGTATGTCTAAGTTCATAATTAACATGGATCCTATAAGATACTTACTTCAGCATATCTAAATCCATTTATGCTATTGAACATTACGAAGTACTTCTTTTAAGTAAGTCTTAGTTCATTGGATAAGGAGATTTCAACCCTAACACCACTATGTGGAGTCTTACATCTCATGAGACCTAACTTTGGGAAAACCTGCACTCTACTTCGTAAGAGTTCCCCCTTTTAACTTGGATAATCCTCACATCAACTAGGTGTGGTTCTCCTTTATACTTGGGGCCCGGACCGTATCTTGTGTGACACTCCATCTCATTGTCAATATCCACTTGGAGCCAAGCATACACCCCAAGATTTACTATTAAGCCTTGCTTAACACTCATGTGTCATGGAAGGATATCCTTGACAATCAATCCATGTTCAAGTGATTCTATCACTTTATACTTTCATCCATTTATAAGGTTGGTTAGGTTAGTATAGGCTTTTCACCACAATTTTACCTATTAGACTTCTATTCATCATATTAGCTCTACTCTCAAAGCCCTAGTGTTCAACATTCATGACTACAAGCTCTACTCTCAAAGCTTTATTTCTTAAAATCATCAATTACACCTAGAATTCAGGCATTCTAATCACATTTTTTATTATCAAGTGATGCTAGTCATGATTCATCAAAAAGGTTCAACTTCAAGCTCTACAACTCAAGATCCCCAATGTACTCTACAATCTAAATCAATTCATGTCTACTTGCTTTTAAACTTGAATAATTAATATAGACATTATCAATTTTAGAAGATAAACTCTCGTTCTTCACTTTCACCTTTAATGCCATAAACCCACAAAATATCAAATTCATCAAATAGACAAGGGTTCACCATGGGAATCACATAAATTCATCATAATATCATAATTCAATGCTAATTCAATCATAATGAAGTATTAACCACTTGATTGGAATCATACTTCAACACTACCCACAGTGTAGGAAGAAACCCTAGCTAGCCTTGGGGTTTTTATTCACTAGGGGAAATCTAGGGGGGTTTATGGGTGGAAGAACTCATATATCAATAAGCTAACATACCTTAGGTGAAGATTCTCCACGAATATGAGTAGCAAAAGCAGCCCTTCAACCCTAGACTTCACATTCATCTTCTTGTTCTTCTTCTTCTTTCTAGAGAGAGCATTTTGGGTTTCTTTTTGGTGAGTTGAGAGAATGACTTAGTTGACTTAGTTTAGGGGTTTATTAGTCTTATATAAGTTGTTTAATAACTAAATAACCGACCTCACTTAATTCCTAACTAATTACCAATTAACCCCCAAGACCCCAACTTAAAACTAAAAACCAAAAATCTGCCCTCACGTACGAGACCCCCACCCATGGACCGTGGGTGGGTCTACTGACCGTGCTTCACCTCCATAGGTGTAGGTCTGCAGCTCAACATTGTAGGGAAAACTTGGCCTTGACCCAAGACCCCTTCCCACGGGGTGTGGGTCCATCTACTAATCCTAGATTCCCTTCGTGGGACGCTATTTTTGATAGCTTTTGGGGCGCTTTTGGGGTCCTCCTTAAGGACCCCTTGGGTGGTCCTTTGGGGGTCGTACCTTGACGTTTAGCCCCTAAAACCTTCATTCTAAGTACGGGAATCATTTTTATGATTTTTAACCCTCATACCAAACTCTAAAATTCTAACACAAGGCTCTAGAACTCTCTAGTTTAGTTCACTAGTTTACGGGGCGTAACCTTAGCCCATTTGAGCCCAAAGTAAATTTGGACGGGTCATGACCCAATTCGATTTATATTTTAACTCATTTTAATATCTCCAATTTCAACTCAATTCACTCATTTAACACCTCTAGGTATAATTTATAGGTGAGGTATTTAAGTGAATTATGCCGAAAATCTTAAGGAAAAACATATGACTTAAGCCCTAACTTAATAACCACATATGTCATTCTTATTGTAACACCCTAAAAATTTCTAAGCTAAGGCCTAAATTATTCTTTATTTGCCTGTTAAATTGAATTGGGTGATCCTTAAGTTTCTCATATGTGTAAATGTCACTTCTTAAGTGTTCAAATGGATTTGGATATGATTTAAGGTCACAAGAACCCCCTAGCACAAAGTTGAGTTGCAATCTTCATTAGATGTAACCCTAGATTATTCTTTACTGGACGAACTCAGTCCATCACTATGATAACCTTACATACCTAGGAAGAACAAAGTTCTTGGCGAAATCGATGAAATTCCAAGAACGATACAAAACCCTAGCTTTTCTCCTCTTAAATTCTTGCTCTAAGTCTTTGAAGTGTTAAAGAACTTTGTGCTAGGGTTCTTTTGCTAGCAATTGGGGACACTCAACCGACTAAAGGCTGAGGGTTTGAGGACCATATTAGAAGAGATTGTCTACCGACAGTGTGGTGGACAGACATTCGGAAGTGTGGAACACTCTACGATTCCACAAGTTTGAGGTTTTCACAAAACGCTGAGTTCCATACATTCCTACTTGGGTTCGAGATTTCTATTCGGCCTACAGAGAGTTGGTACCGAAGGGGAAGAAGAAGGCAAGTGTCTTTAAGTCGGTTGACTTCGTGGTTGTTCGAGGCAAGAAAGTCAAGTGTAGATGTTTGAATATCTATGCGGTACTTGGGCTCTCAATGGACTTCATGCATGATTACACAGACTTGATAAAGAAGAAGACTTTGGAGGATCTTAAAGGTTGTTTGGCACCCCTCCTCTCCGATGTAACCCCGATGTGGATTGAGGCAGGTGCACCTATCAAGAAGAAGGACTTGAACGTTGCTGCTAGATACTTGTTTGGGTTCATTAGTAGAGCCATTATGCCATCACAGAATGAGTCTACCATCCACCATTGTAACGACCTACTTCCGTCGTTAGGGAAAAGCCAATGGAGAAAGAATTGGACAAAAAAAATGTTTTCATATTAACTTGAAATTTCCTAGCCTAGTACAAATTTGGATGAAATCGGAGTCAGTGAGGTCTAGGGAAATTTGGTAAAAAATGAGAGATCTAATAATGGATTTGATCGAATAAGTGGATAGCTAAGACGTTAAGGAACCCGTACGACTTTACGGAATCAAATCCTGGCAAGTAGAACTCCCTAAATTGATCTTAGCATGAGAGGGTAGTTTCTGAGTTTCATCAGATGAAGGTGTGTTGTGAAATGGGGGTTTGAAACTCTTAAAATTGCCCACTATTTCCTTGCAAGCCTCCAAGGTGGGATTTTTCCCTCTAGGAAGGGGCCACTGTGGTGGGATGGGGCCGCCATAGCGGGATAGTCACGAATTAAGTCAAAAATAAACCCCAAAATCGTTATTTTCTATAAGTTTCATTTTTCAGAGCTAGGAGACTACCCAGGCAATTTCTTGACCTTTTTCACCATTCTTGAGGCTAAAGGTAAGGTTTTTACTCCCCAAATCCGTTTTTCGATCCATAGAATGTAAATTCATGGGTAATTATTGTTGGGGAAGGGTTTTGGACTAAATTGGATGGTGGGAAAAGGCCCTAGTTGCACCTTAGGATCATGGGTTGGGTCTAGGGTTATTGGGTTTGTTATAATCCAGTTAATTAGACCTTTGATTGATGATTCTTGTGTGTATTAACTGTTTGTAGACCTAAAACAAGTGGGAAGAATCCAGAAAGGGAAGATTCAAGTGCCTTAGGGGATTCAAGCTTGGATTCGAGGTAGGTGATGGTTGTGATTTCATGTTTTTGTGATGTATGTTAGTAATTACTTCATTGTAATACATGTATGTATGCGGATGTTTCACTATTGATCACATCTAATGCAAATGAGTATGAATGAATGATTGTATGCCATGAATCAACACTTGATTGTATGATTATAAGAATGTACATTGTGATTGTGATTGTGGCTTGTTGAATGGATCGGGTGTTATGTTCTAACACACTAACTGGGATCGAATATCACGTACTAACATACATATTGGAATGGGTGTCACATTTTGACACACTAACATGGATCGGGTGCTACATTCCAATGCATATATGGGATCGGGTGTCACATCTGGCACACTAATTGGGAACAGGTACCACGTTCTGGTACACTAACAGTTTGGGTATGGGTTCCATGAGAGGACCATTGAATTGTGATGTGTATCTAGTTGTGATGATTACGTTCATATCTAATGATGATTGATATTGGAAGATTGTATGTTGCTTTAAAATGATAACCAATGTGTATATATATTCTATACATGTCATGTTTACATTGTTATGATTCTGATATATGTTGTGCTTACTGGGATAGCCGCGTGATCCAACTAGTACACTGTGGTTGTGTACTGATACTGCACTTGCTCTTTCTTTGTTGAGTATAGGGAACCTTCAGGCGGCTATTGAAATACCTCAATTAGGTGACTTTTAAGAGTGACCGGAATCGAGGGTAAGCCAATTCTTTAAGGCTGCCATGGGTCTCTCTTATTTAAGTCCACTCTTTTTGGACTTAGACTAGTTCTTTAGATATTGTTATGTTTCAGCTTTTGGGATTGTATCCCTATTCCTTAGACACGTGAATTGTTAAGAGTTTTGGTACAATGGCTTTCAGGTTCTAGGGGTAGAATTTCCACATTAGTTATGGTTCGTTATTTTTGTTGAACCATTGGAGTTTATGGGGACTACATTTTTATTGTCATTTAAACCTGCTTCTGTATCTTTAAATGCCATAATTTTCATAACAAGAATTAGTTTGGGTTGTAGTAATGGTTCTCCCACCGAAGGGTTAATGTGGGTGCCAATCACGACAGTCAGGGTCGTGACAGCCACCCGAAGGTGACATGTCTTGGTTCCATTATATCTAGGCAGAGGTTGAATTTAGGGTTTCTAATTGAGCAAGAGATGGCCATGAGGGCCAAACAGTGCCAGACCTCACTTCCCTTCCCCGTACTAAATATTAAGTTGTACCGACGGGCCCGAGTTCCGAGAGATGAGAAGACGGATATTGAGGTGACACCCACCTCTTATACTGACATCCGGCATATTAAGTCCTAACATATGTGGGATAAGGCCGACAGGAGGAGGGTTGCACCGGTGAATACATCCCTGAAGGTCGACGTTGATATGTTGTCGACTGAGGCAACCATGCCCCCTAGGCCAGTGGGCCCACAGGTATATCTGGCTCTTTTGTTTCTGAGACTCCTAGTACTTCTCTTGCACCCCTACCCACTAGTTCTGTTGGTGTTGCTTCCGCCTCCCGACCCCCTATCACCCCAGCTATGCTTTACAATATGGGTCATCTAGCTCATTATGTTTATGTGTATGCCTTTCGGGTTGGGGCTGTTGTACCTGGGCTGATAGAGCGGGTGAATATTGTTATCTTGGCCCCGATTAGGGCTGAGATGAATGAGCACCGAGAGTTGATTGAGGGCCAAAAGTTAGCCTTGGATGCCCTTCCAGTTAGAGTTGAGCCATGTGAGCAGAGTCAGGGTGTTGTTGATTTTGTGACGACCTTGAAGTCCGATATTATTGGGTTGAGAAAGGATGTGGACCAGCTAAAGTCCATGGACCTGACGATAATGTTTGGGACTGTGGAGATTCCTGAGATGTCGAGCACTGACATTACAACCTGTTCTGAGGTTCCCCTAGCTACTACTACCGAAGACGATGCTAGAGTTGATGAGGCAGATGTTGAGTCTAAGGCAGAGAGAGATGAGGGGTAGCTCGGGGCTAGAGATGAGGCTATCTTTGATGACTTGGCAAACATAGAGGGAGCCATGGTGGATACAGTTGTGTAGGCCTCCTTAAGGGACGTTTCTATGGTGGGCTCCAGTTGAGCTAGGGATGTTGATATGTCGGGCACTGATACCCAGACAGAGGAAGTTGCCGACATGTAGACTTCACCCAGGCCTAGCCTGGCAGGATGACTTTTTGCCTCCCTTTCTGTTATCTTTAGACTATTTTTATTTTCTCTTTGCATTTGAGAACAACAGTTATTTTTGTTGGCGGGGTGAGGTATTTCCATACCCACCTCTTTTGGGTTGTTTTTGTTTTGTGATTATTGTATTTTTGGGTTTTGTGAATGTTGGATCTGACTTTTGGTTTATATATCTGTATCATGGTTTTTGATCCATATTGGTCCATTGTATCGAACTGCAAATGGTTTTCAACAAATTTTAAAATTGTCACCTCTTATTGTGTGAATGTGTGGTTGTTTTCTTGCAACTTCAAGTGTCAGTTTTGGTCAATACCGATGACTTGAATAGTGTTCTTGTTTGAACGACATGTGTGTGCAAGTCGGATGAGGTGAATTGAGTTGCATAAGTCATATGTGAACTCATAGCATCTTATTGTGACTATGCGATTGGTTGAGTAGAACTCTTGTGATGACCATTGCACGTTTGCAAAAATGATTAAGTCTTGTTTTGATAATTGTGTTGGATGCCATGTGTGGTGACATTTACTTGTAATGCATGCTTGATTATACCTAGAACTTGCCCCGTTGGTCCGATTGGCCAATGTGAGTGAATGATAGAGATGATCTTACTCACAATTTGTGGAGAGTAAACCAATTTTGCCATTATACCTTTTTGTGACCACTTTGTGAGAGTGAACCTAGCTTGGCACCATTTGAGCCTATCATTTTCTTTGGAAGAACCTTGAACACAAGTGACCCCTTTTCTTTCCCACCTATAATCTTCATGAGGCATTGGTTGTTATAAATAACCAACTTAGGCTAAGCCTAAGTTGGGGGTGTGATGAAAAAGGAGGTAAATCAAGAAGTTTGAGAAATCCCCCCCCCCCCCTTTTTTGAAAGTTCTTGTTGAAAAAAAAATGGAACCCCTCCATATAAAAAAAAGGAGAAAAAAGAGAGAAGAAGAAAGAAAGATGAAAAATATTGTGGAAATAAAGTGTGTGAAATGAGCAAGGGAAATGGGGTATCCAATAAGTTGTGCTTAAAAGAATGGGGTGTGACTTTTGAGAATCAAAAAGTATTGTAAGAGAAGGTGAAAGAATGGAATGCATGCCATGCTTCATGAAGGTAGTAATCACTAAACCTAAATGATCATACCATTACCCTCAGCCCCGTTACAAGCCTTGAAAGACCTTTGTGATCTTGAATGAGCTTATTATCTTGTTGATTGGAAAATACGGGCAAGGCTATGGGGAAGGATCATGCATGTTTTGGGTTTTGAGAGAGTGAGAGTTGTTTTTTATTCCAAATTCTTAAATTTGATGAGCTTTGTGTGAGCATTGAATGGTTTTTTTTTGTGTGAGGGCATCCAAATGCTTTTGTTGAACTTTAAAGCATTGTGAGTTTTAGTTCATTTGATGATGGTTAGTCACAATTTGAAAATTAGAGTGCACAATTGAACATTGCATGTGTAGTTTGAACCTCTTGTATGCATGTATGTTGAGTCTTGAGTTGCACTATTTGTAGACATCCTTATTGAACTAATTGATCTTGAGTTTTACTTGAGGACTAGCAAAAGTTTAAATTGGGGGTGTTGATGAGTCCTACATTTTAATTCATTTAGAGCTTGGTTTTCATAGTTTATTGTCCTCAAATGCCTAATTTATGCTCTAAACTAATGTTAAAGTGTTGATTTACAGCAATAAAGGCAACGGAGCAAGGCAAGGACACTACCGGGAAAAAAGGAGATAAAAATATGAAAAAGGCTGAAGATAACAAAAGCTGAGAATCGCTAAAGCCACTCGGTAACTCGCTGAGTGGCACTTCAGCCAGCCTAAAGTTCCAGACTGCCTGCCCTAGGGAAAAAGAACACTTGGCGATGAATTTGGACCTTCGGTGGACCACCGACTGGATTGGCGACACATTCTAGATCGCCTAAAGTTAAAGAGCCTTGAGGATAAAAAGCCAAGGAAGACCGGCAATGAGATGGAGCGATTGGCGCGTCACCGACCTGGCAACACCCAACTTACTGTAACATCCGACAATTTAAAATGAATATGAAGAAGCTTGAAATTGGAAGTAGTCATTTTTGGAAAAAAATTCAGAATCTGGAAATTCGGCCAAGTGTGGAAATCAGTGAGTTTTTGTCCAACTTTGAGCAGTCATAACTCCTAGCTCAGGATGAT
>JAJOOG010000319.1:0-64050 GCA_029582565.1 Solanum infundibuliforme | reverse complement strand
ACCTCCCCCGCCACCCCCCCCCCCACCCTAGCCATTCCCATCAAAAAAAATTCTAAGAATTTTTTTCTTATGAGAAATATTTCAAATATAAAAAAGAATATATAGTTTTTATTCCACTACCCCCCCCCCCACCACCAAGGCCACCCCCATAAAAAAATTTAAAAATTATTTTTGAAATATATTTAAAATTCTAAAAAATATCATTTTTATGCCACCCCCATTCCTATCCCCCTCCCCCCACGACCCAGTCAAAAAATTTAAAAAATAAAAAAAAATTTGAAAAATATATATTTTGGGTCGGATTTTGGAATGGTCATTGGGGTCTTGTCCTAGTTTTGATGTCGGGGTTGGATCCTAGATCAATTATGGGGATTGATTTTCGAATCAGAAATTATTTTCCTAAAGAGTATTTTTTTAGTCTCAAACCAAAATAAAAGATATTTTTTAAAAAATATTTTTCATTCCCCAATCAAGCATTAAAAAATATTTTCCAGAAAATTGACTCCCCAACCAAACATGAGAAAATAAGTTAGAAATGTACTTGTTTTCCAAGAAAACATTTTCCTTTATACCAAACACACCCTAAATTTTTTCGTGATTTTAAACAGATTTTTAGGGTAGAAACGTGTAGAATTTATACTGAATTAAGAAAATATAGCCATAGGGTTCTTAGAACAAAATATTGATTTGGGGGTCGAATAATGATCTATTTTAGTTTGCATGCGAATTTATTTTTATCATGGGTGAACATATTCTAAAAGAAAATTGCAGATTCGAATTTGATGGCTCGGAATGACTATTTTACCTAACTTTTTAGCCGAAATTAAATATTGTAATATGAGTGTCATTAGATTGGTATTCTTATGACGATTATATATTTGATAGATTGGAAACGCTTTGAAGCTTTATGAAAGGAAAATGCAAGATTTTGAGAATTCATAACATGTGTTCAGCATTCGAGGTATGTTAAGACTTTCTAAACTTCGTTGATAGACGTTTCATAATTTAAAGATAAAAAATGTAATCAACAATGGGTAAGAGAGAAAGATGGGGACTTGTTTCAATGGTGTGACGCCATTGGTACGAGTACCAGTGTTATAAAGGGAAAGTTTATTAGTATAAAACGATGGATTGTAATCCGAGAATGCCAAAGTGTATGGGCATTAGCTGATGTATTATTGAATTGATTTCGTTTATGTGTGTTGTCTTTTTATTAAACTCGTATATTTGTGATAGTTGAAGTGATTATATATCATACCGATATTTGATAGATTAAGATGCATCATCATCCCCTTTAATTGAATTCATATTGTGCACATGCATTGACATGAGATTGAGTATAAGTTGGGCACGTGGAGATCGCCAGTATCGGTATATAGACCTCGCAAGTCCCCCATGGTCATGAACTCTCGATGTATTTCCGAGGAGAATCATGTATATATGGTTGAGAGAGTACTTGGCATTTGAGGAATATCATTTCATAGTGTCGCATTGCATTGCATCTCATTACATCCTCCATTCTTGTTTGAGTATGTGTTTTATTGATGTTGGACATTATGTAACATTTGATTATCCCTATTGATGAAAACTTGGTTGATAAATATAATGTGTTCTTGTAAAATTAAAGGATTATTTCCTTATATACTCCTGTCACTACTTCTTCATTGTCGGTCTATAAGATATACTGGGTACATATGGTTTCGTACTCATACTACACTTGTTGTACTCTTTTGTGGTGCAGGCTGAATTTCGAATTCGAGCGCATTTTCTGGAGCTTTCAGAGTATAGTTTGAGTTATCCTGGAGTAGTGGTGAGCAACTTGGTTGTTCTATGACCCACACCTTCCTTTATGTCTTTAGTTATTATTTTATTTTAGTATTTAGACAAAATATTCCCTATGTCTATGTTTGTCATTTAGTTCCAAACTTTCATCGTAGTTTAGAAGCTCCTATACTTATAACACTAACTCTTGAGTGGTGGTTTAGTTTTCCGCATTTAATACTTATGAAAGATTTAGTTGTTGGGATATTGTATTTTTCGTTTAGTTTTCCCGTTATTAATAAAGTATTGAATTGGTAAAAGTTTTTGGTTGACTTACCCATCAGTTGGGAACATAGGTGTCATCACGACTTGTGATTTTGGGTCATGACAATTTCATACATAAATTATCACTTATTAGTTTGGGAAACTTACATCTCTCTTTTATTACACTTTCATCATGGGTGTGTAATACACTTTCTCTTTTATTTTTAAAGAATTGTCACATCGCACTTCACATGGTCAAAACATTTCACACAACTCTTTTAAACTATAGGAGAGAGGGAAAGAATTTGTTATAAAAACAATACATTGCTCTTTTTTATAAAAATTTTAAACTGTAGCTATTTTTCATAAATAAGTTGTTAATTTTGACTAATTTCATAATTTTTTCATTTATTTAATCATCTTAATTAAAGATTTGTACCTTTAATATATGAAGAAATACATCGAATTCCTCCTAAACTTTGCTGCAAAACTTACTTTAATACTTTAACTACACGGGCGTTCAAAACCCCCCCTAAACAACTTTCAAGTGAATTAAATACCCCCTTAATGGCTGATGTGGCAAATAAAAAAAAGAATAGCGTGTAAAGAATAAAAAAATTAAAGAGAACAAAAATAATAGGGCTACTTTTATTTTCTTTTCAGCCAATAATTTTTTTTTCCTTCATCTTCCTCACACCCCACCACCCTATCCACCAACAACCCTAGCCCTTCTTTCTTTTTCACACCCCACCACCCCTTGCTACCCTCAGACACTATGTGCACCACTTCCTCATTTTCTTCTTCGAACTCCCCACTTTCTTTTTCTTACTTCGAAATCCTTCACCCTCACCCTATTTCTGCTTCTTCGAACCCTCCATCCACACTTGCTTTCTCTTTTTTTCGAACTTCGTTGTCTCAGCCACCGCCTGCCTCATTCCTTTCTTCTTCTTCGACGAACCTTTTTCTCCCCCGTCTTTCTCCTTCTTTGAAACACTCATACCCCCAGTTATTTTCTATCAGTAAATGAGAATAATTTCAAATTATTCTCACTTATTCTTAGATGTGATGAACAACGAAATAAATAAACAAAAGCCAACAACTTATTCTTGCATCAAGATCACTACTTATGGAGGTGTTATTGATTTGATAAACTTCACTCTTTTAATGAAAAATTTATAATTTTTTTTATCTCAAATTAAATTTTTAGTTGTTACTATGTATTTACTTTGATAATGTGCCTTAAAGATTGAATGTTTTTGGTGAAAATGGTCTTGAGAATTTTGGATCGCTTGAGTTTGATCTTTTTTGAGAATTTTTACTTTTTATTTTTCTTTTTTTATAATCTAGGATTAATTTTCTTTTTCATTTTTCCTTTCTAAAATTGTGAATTAAAAAAAAATATAAAAAACTCAAAATTTAAATAATTATTAATGTGACAATGATGTGGTACTGACGTGTCGATGACATGACGCGTGTGGAATGCACTTGCCATCTGGTCTTATAAACTTAGGGTGAATTTAAATTAACTTCAAATGAAATTAGGAAGGTAAATAATTATATGTAAAGTAAAAGTGTTAAAGTAAATTTTGTTGCAAAGTCCAGGGAACTTTATGTGTTTTCTCTTAATATATATTTGTAGTGAAATTTTTTATTCTGGGCGAGGCACACATACTGTCAGTTGTGTGAGGCCTCATTTGGCTGCCACATTATACTGTGGGACCCATAATGTACTTATTTCCCTACTTTTTCTTTTTCAATCTTAATCTTTTCTTTGGAGTACTTTTTCTTTCTTACTTGCATTTTCTTTTTTTGCTTGTTAATTCTTAGTGTAAATTTTATTTTTTATTTTTTATTTAAATAAAAAAACTTTGAAACTCACCCACGGTATCTATTATATATTTTATATCTCTATTACTATTTATTTGAGGGGAAATTAAAGTAATATGTCGAAAAAAATTAAATTTATTTATTTTTGGATGAATTCAAGAAAATTGAGGATAGTGAAATTAAAAAAAAAAATTAAAATTTCTTCAATAAAGTAAAATTCATGTAATCAACCAATTGAACTACTAAAATTCAATTGGCATTTTTTATTACACTTAAATATATAACTAAGAATTGAGTGATTAAAATTGAAATCTCAAAAAAAATAAAAATTAATGACTAAAATTTAAATAATTAAAATTAAATTATATATTTAAGTAGGGAAATAAGTACATTATCTTTTCTTTTTCAGATTTGTTAAATTTTCCACTTCTATGGCATGTATCCAATAAATATTGTCAATATTGATTTTTGTATTTCTCGTTAAAGATTTTCTTTATGTTTAGTATCTTAAAAGGTGAAACGAAACTTTTATAGATTCATTTTTTTTCTTGTGGGTTACAAAAATTAATAGAAAAAAAGAGTCAAACAAATGAATTTGTGAAAGCACAAAATAAATAATTGTATGAATTAATTTTTTTCACTAAAGGTAGGACTAGAAATAAAAAAAACTATAAAAATATTGATAAAGGAAAGGGTAAAATTTGAGAAAATGAAAGTGAGAGAGAGAAAGTGTGACAATAAGAGGGACCCACATAAAATACTTGTCAAAAGAAAATAGTGCCCTCACACAACTATTATTTGTTGTGCCTCAGCCATCATAAAATTTTCATTTGTAGTAAGGCTAAGTAGTGTCATTTTGACAGTATTTGTTGACTCGGCAAGTTCTGGGAATTTCACACCAAATAGATGCTCAAAAAACAATAGCAATAACGAAAAAAAAAAAAATCCCATTAAAGCCTAAACGTTGAAAAAATTCCAAAGGAAGTTTTCCAAATTTCTTTCCTAAAAATTTTTCCATTATTTTTTCAGAAGTTGCGAACTTTTTAAATTTCATTTTAATTTTTTTTGAGTATGTTATTTTATTTTGTTTGTTAAATAAATTTTATTTTATATTTTTTTTCAGATGTTTGTTTTTGTTTTTTCAAAAGCTCCAAATTATTTTTTCACATTGAGTGTAAATTAAGTTATATTTTCAGAATATTATTTTATTTATTCAATATATTTTACAATGGATTTTTCTTTTTTTAAGCTCAAAAGGCCACATGTAATCAGCTAATACGTTGCTTAGCCACGTATTAAGTGTACTAAATACAAGAGCAGGTGCAAACACCGACCTAATATATATTATTTTATTTATCTCAATTAATTTTGTATGGATAAAGAGTTAAGAAAATTCTAATATAATTTTTAAATATTTTAAGTTGTTAATTATTGTAATTTATAATACTTTTAACGTAATTATTAAATAATATATGTTACTCACTTTGTCCCAATTTATGTGGCATATGAGAAACTTTGAGAGCCAACCTAATTTTTAATTTGATTTTTAAATATTTTAATTTTTTAATTATTTTGATTTATAATGTTCTTAATTAATATAATTTTCAAATAATATATGTTATGTTGTACATATATTTATGTGGATGTCCATAACTTCAAGGTGTAATTACACCATAATGTATAGTTACTCACACACCTAGTAGCGGACCCAAGATTGATATTAAGGGGTGTCAATAGTTGTAGTAAAAAATATTATTATGAGGATAGTATGACTAAATTTAAACATTTAACTTGTGTCAAGAGGTGTCAATGCTTACATATGTATTTAGTAAACCAAAGTTTAACCTCTCTATACAATGTAATTTTCCGACGAAAGGGTGTCAAGCGTAAAGGTGGGTACGCCACTGCTCACACCTCCATAACTTCCCTCTTGATGTTCCTCCATAACTTACATGTTCAATGTCCTGTTTATGACTAACCTTTTGTATGTCTTTATTTAATATGAATAGAGGCATTAGAATTCATATTGGATACACTTAAAGATTTTGGGGAAAACTTGAATACTTGGAAGAATAAGAAAAACTCTCATTGATCTCTTGTCTCCCTATTTCTATCGTTTTCATCTTCTATATTTCTTGTCTTATTTTGCTTTAGTTTTACAACACGTTATCAGGACGATTGTGTTTCTTTTAGTTAAATTTTCTTGGAGCAAGATTGGTCAAGAATTGGATGTTCAATCTTCAGGTATTTAATTAGATAAAATAAAGAAAATGAAGATTAGATTCATGAAACATCTTCAGGTATCCCACATTTTATTCTTTTATGTTCGAATTTGTTTTTCATGTGATATTTCAAGAATAGGCTTGTAAGAGTCATACTTATTTTGTTCAACATTTAGTTGTCCACTAAAATTATTTCAACTGATCATTTAATTTCCTAACAGCTTTCTTTCAGTGTCTGACTTTGTCTAAATTATCAAACTTGAGCAACGTGAAAAAAAAAAGTTGTTGAAACTATAAAGAAATAATAGCAGTGACCAGTTTTCTCTAAACACCTATAAGTTAAATACCAAAAAAATAGTTCATGTAATATGGTATCAACTTTTCTTTATAAAAACTTTGGCATAATCCATCGGTGGCCCCCTAAAGTTGGCACAATATTTCACTTAGACACCTTAACTAGACGATGTTCATTTTAGACACCTCATGTAGGCTGTGTCATTTTAACACTTTTTTGAATATTAACAAAAATATATAATGTGTGTGTTACACTCACGAATGACGTATAAAGTGACAAATTAAACAAAAATAATTTTTAAATAATTAATTTTGAGTAAAAAAAAAAAATTGACCAATGAGTTAATGACACATGACCCAAATAATTACAAAATAAAATAAAATTTAAATCAACAAAAAAAAAACCACCCTCAAATCTCTCCCCCCCTCGCCCCAATCCCACCCCAATGTTTTCTTCTCCAAATAGCCCCAGCGTCTTCTCCAAATATCCCTATTCGTTTTTGTAGAAAACTGTCCTTCCCCACCCACCCCACCCCAACCCCCAAAATCCCCCTCCTAATTTATGTTCTGCAAAATACGCCCCTCCCCCCTCCCCGGGTTGTCTTCTCTAAATATTCCTATTCACACACACCAAATATGTGCACCATCGTTTTTTTTTTCTTAAAAAAAAAAAAAGATTACGTTCACTTTCTCCCTCTTTTTTTTTCCTGATAAATAGTTTGATAGAGAATGTAATATTTGTTGGGTTTTAGCAAGGTGTGAATGAGAAAAAAGAAGATAAAATAGAAAATGTGAGAGAACCAATTTTGGAGGGAAAATGAAAAGTCATTTCAAATGAAAAGTCTTTGCAAATGAAAAGTCATTTCTCTCATATTGGTAGAAGAAAGAAAAATTGTTGTCATTATATTAAGAAACACTTCTTTAAGTTTCTTAAAGGATTAAGAAGAAGGTGCCACTCGCGCCGTCATCGTCGCTCGGCTTTGGATTTAGATGTGATTGATTGATAATATTTTTGGACAAAATTTATTTGATCAAACTCATTAATTGATTTCCTTTCTCTTATAAATTAATTCAGAATGTTAGTTAATTAACAAAATTAATTTCGCATAACGGAATTTATTTGAAATTTGCGTGTAACGGTAACGTCATTCTAAAGGGACCTGTTCCTTCCGAAAAGATGTTATATTTTCCAAAAGACGCAATGTTCTGGAAAGACACACCATGGTCCGAACAGACACGTTCCTTGCTGCAAGTGGCTATAAATAGAGTCTTTTTTCCGTTTTTCAATACTGAAATTTTTTCATCTCTGCATACATTTTCTTACAAAAACAAAATTGTCGATCGACTGAGTCTGTGTGTGCTCTCGTTACTATTCTTGCGTTCGCTGAAATTATTGAAGTTTGAGGTACCGCTACTTCTCTAATAGGTTAATCTGTTTTATCTTGGGAAGAATTAATCTACAACCTCGGGTACTTGAGGGGATTAAATTTCTTAAGAAAACACAATGGTTTCTATGGACTCGGATTATTTATATTCTGTCTGTTTCATCTTTTTTTGTTTCTGTTTTGCTAACCTTAATACAGGAGATAACAAGCTTAAGAAATTTATTAGTTTCTGTATTTGAGGTTTCTGGAGATTAAAACCTTTATGGTTTTCTACTCTATTTGAATTTTTAAAATTCATTCGATTAACGATTAAAAGAACATAAAAACATTATCGTTAAATCAGAAACAGACTGTGTAAGGATTTATTCTTTACTATTAGTATTTCACATATTAAAATTGTCTGCCATTTGTGACAGAAAAATGACAAATTCAAGTCAAGTAAATGTTGAAACAGTGAGTAGTGCAACAACATTGGTTGCACACAATCGTTCAACTGCTGCCCTTGCACCGGTTGAGAAACCTGCAAAGTTTTCTGGAGTCGACTTCAAGAGATGGAAGCAGAATATGTTTTTCTATCTGACTACGTTGAGTCTGCAGAGGTTCATTAATGAGAACGTTCCTGTTATGTCGGATGAAGCTCCGGCCGAAGAATGATTCTTGGTGACAGAAGCATGGACACATTCAGATTTTTTGTGTAAAAACTATATTCTAAGTGGCCTGCAAGATGATTTGTACAATGTGTACAGTAGTGTCAAGACTTCAAAAGAACTCTGGGATGCTTTAGAAAAGAAGTACAAAACAGAGGATGCCGGAATGAAGAAGTTCATTGTGGCAAAGTTTTTGGACTATAAGATGATAGACAGTAAGACCGTCGTCACCCAAGTTCAAGAACTGCAGGTCATAATCCATGATCTCCTTGCGAAAGGTATAAATTTATTTAATGCCTATATTAAAGATATTAAGTCTATTCTTAATACCCACATAATCTTTAATGTAGGATTGATTGTGAATGATGTTTATCAAGTGGCGGCAATTATTGAGAAGTTACCTCCGTTGTGGAAGGACTTCAAAAACTACTTGAAACATATATGCAATGAGATGACTATTGAAGATCTCATGGTAAGGCTGAGAATCAAAGAGGATAACAAGGCCGCAGAAAAGAGGTCACGTGGTAATTCAGCAATATCAAGAGTAAATATTGTTGAAGAAGATCCCACAAAATCAAAGAAAAGAAGGAAAGCATCTGGTCCAAAGAGCAATCATCCTAAGAAGAAATTCAATGAAAACTGCTTCAATTGTGGCAAATGTGGTCATAGGGCTACTGAATGTCGGGGTCCCAAGAAGGACAAGAAGAAGGATCAAGCAAATTTGGCTGAATCCAAAGAAGAGATGAACGATCTCTGTGCAATGCTTTCAGAATGCAACTTGGTTGGAAATCCAAGAGAATGGTGGATAGATTCTGGTGCCTCATGCCATGTTTGTGCCAACAAAGAATTATTTGCATCATATACTCCAGCACCAGCAGACGAGAAGTTATTTATGGCGAACTTCGCTGCTGCAAAGGTTGAAGGAACTAGCAAGGTCAACTTAAAGATGGCATCGGGCAAGGTGATGACTTTGAACAGGGTCTTGTATGTTCCAGAATTGCAAAAGAACTTAGTTTCTATACCAGTTCTTACCAAGAATGGATTCAAATGTGTATTTGTTTATGATAAAGTTATAGTAACTAAGAATGAGATGGATGTAGGAAAAGGCTACCTCACTGAGGGCCTCTTCAAACTCAATGTAATTGCAGTTGATATGAATAAAGATTCTGCTTCTTCTTACTTGTTTGAGTCTAAATGTTTATGGCATGAACATTTGGGACGCATTAATAACAAAACCTTGCGAAAATTGATTAACTTAAATGTTTTGCCTAAATTTGAGTGCAATAAATCAAAATGTCAAGTTTGCGTTGAATCTAAGTATGCTAAGCATCCTTATAAATTTGTTGAAAGACAATCATATCCCTTAGAACTGATTCACACTGACATTTGTGACATGAAGTCAACACCATCACGTGGTGGGAAAAAGTATTTCATAACTTTTATTGACGATTGCACTAGATATTGTTATGTCTATTTGCTAAATGGTAAGGATGAAGCAATAGATGCATTTAGGCAATATAAAACTGAAGTTGAAAATCAGTTGGATAAAAAGATCAAAATAATCAGAAGTGATAAAGGTGGAGAATATGAATCCCTATTTGCAGAAATATGTTTGGAAAATGAAATTATCCATCAAACTACTGTTCCTTACTCTCCTTAATCTAATGGAATTGCGGAAAGGAAAAACCAAACTTTAAAGGAAATGATGAATGTCTTACTTATAAGTTTAGGTTTACCACAAAACTTGTGGGGGAAAGCTATCCTTACAGCAAATCGAATACTCAATAGAGTGCCTCATAGCAAGACACATGTTATTCCATATGAGAAATGGAAAGGTAGAAAACCCAACTTGAAATATTTCAAAGTGTGGGGGTGTCTAGCCAAAGTCCAGGTTCCTATACCTAAGAGGGTGAAAATAAGACCTAAGACTGTGGATTGTGTATTCATTGGATATGCCACAAATAGCAAGGCATGTCGATTTTTGGTTCATAAGTCCTAATATCCGAATATTCATGACAATACGGTAATGGAATCAGATAATGCTGAATTCTTTGAACATATCTATTCGTATAAGACTAGACTTGAGTCATCTAGTGGGGGGTCTAAACGACCTCGAGAAGAACCAAAGAGAATGAACCTAATGAAGAGAGTCCAAGGCGCAGTAAACGTCAAAGGATAGCTACTTCATTTGGATATGATTTTGTAACATTCCTTCTTGAAAGTGAGCCTCAAACATTCAAGAAAGCTATGTTGTCTAGCAACTCAACCTCTTAAAAGAAGGCTGTCAATAGTGAGATTGAATCAATCTTAAGCAATCATACCTGGGAGTTGGTTGATCTTCCTCCAGGGAACAAACCCTTAGGTTCGAAATGGATTTTCAAAAGGAAGATGAAAGATGATGGAACTATTGACAAATATATAGCAAGACTTGCTGTCAAAGGCTTTAGATAGAAAGAAGGTCTTGGTTATTTTGACAAATACTCGCTAGTGACTAGGATTACATCAATTCGAATGTTAATTGCCCTAGTTGCAGTATACGATCTTGAAATCCATCAAATGAATGTAAAACCGCCTTCTTAAATGTCGAGCTGGAAGAAGAGATTTACATGGAACAACCTGAGGGTTTCATAGTTCCCGGTAAAGAAAAGGAAGTATGCAAACTTGTTAAATTACTTTATGGACTGAAACAAGCACCGAAACAATGGCATGCAAAGTTTGATCAAACCACGTTGGCAAATGGATATAAGATCAATGAATGTGATAATTGTGTCTACATTAAAGACATTCCAAATCAGGAAGTCATTGTATGCCTATATGTGGATGACATGTTGATAATGAGCAGGGACATTCCTAATGTAAAAGCTACTAAGCATATGCTCGCTAGTAAGTTTGATATGAAAGATCTAGGAGTTGCCGATTTGATATTGGGAATTAAGATTCATAAAACTCCTAACGGTATAGCATTGTCTTAATCTCATTATATTCGAATAATACTTGAAAAGTTCAAGTACTTGAATTTCAAAAGGGCAAAGACCCCAATTGATGTGAACCTTAATCTTGCTAAGAATAAAGGTGAAAGTCAGTCTCAATTGGATTATGCCAGAGTATTGGGAAGTTTGATGTATGTTATGAACTATACACGACCAGACATAGCCTGTGATATAAGTAAACTGAGTCGATACACAAGTAATACTATTCAAAATCATTAGATGGCAATGAAGAGAGTTTTGGGGTACTTAGATGACACTCAAAACTATGCTTTGCATTACGACAAATATCCAGTAGTTGTTGAAGGATATAGTGATGCAAATTAGATTACTGGGTCAACTGAAATGAAATCTACGAGTGGATATGTTTTCACTATTGGTGGAGGAGCAATATCTTGGAAATCATCCAAACAAGCATGTATAGCTCACTCTACAATGGAGTCTAAATTCATCGTCTTAGACAAAGAAGGTGAAGAAGCTGAATGGCTCCAGAATTTCTTAGAAGATATTCCGTTTTGGCCCAAACCAATGGCACCTATATGCATACACTGCGATAGTCAAGCTGCAATAGGAAGGGCTGGAAGCGTTATGTATAACGAAGTCTCGTCATATACGAAGAAGACACAACTATGTTAGACAGCTACTCTCTAGTGGAATTATCACAATTGACTATGTAAAGTCAAAGGATAATGTGTCGTATCCACTTACAAAAGGCCTAACTAGAGAGGAAGTTGAGAGATCATCGACGGGAATGTGACTATGGCCAAGAACAAGTCATCGTGGTGGTAACTCTACCTAGAAGACTGGAGATCCTAAGATCTAGATTCAAGGAGATCAAACAAAGCCATAGATGACGGTTTAACATTGTCAAAATTTATTTTATGGTCCATTCTCATGATGAGACAATGTTCAGTAACCAGGATAAAAGCATAAGGACTTTTTAATGGTTTCTAAGTTTGATACATGGTATATCAAATAGTGTATCTACGGGATAACACAGTTAGAAACTATCTATATTGTAAGTGTGAAGTGTAAGCCGCTTCAAGGAGAATCCGATAAGGCTAGTTCTCTAAGCACTTATTAACCAAGACATGTTCATGGCTGAAACGAACAAAACAATGAGAACAAAAAGCAGTTCAAGGGTTAATTGTGTGACTTATGTTGTCTAGGTCTACACCAAAGCTCGACGGTTCAAAGATATCAAATCTACCGATTGACCGAGTATATATGATATATGTTCACTACGGAATGTTTAAAGGGAAACCTACTTATCCAAATACGATTAACCCTTACTTACGAGACACGCAAATTTTTCATGCATATGTTTTAACAATAGCCATTCCTGATTCATGTGGGGATTGTTGGGTTTTAGCAAGGTGTGAATGGTAAATAAAAAGAGAAAATGGAAAATGTGGGGGAACTAATTTTGGAGGGAAAATGAAAAGTCATTTCTCCCATATTGGTAGAAGAAAGGATAATTGTTGTCCTTATAGTAGAAAATACTTCCTTTAGTTCTTAAAGAGTTAAGAAGAAGGTGCCCCCTCGCCCCGTTGTCGTCGTCGTCGCTCGCTCGCTCGACTTCGGCTTTGGATTTGGATTTGGATTTGGCAAATGATGTGATTGATTGATAATATTTTTGGACAAAATTTATTTAATCAAACTCATTAATTGATTTCCTTTCTCTTATAAATTAATTTAGAATGCTAGTTAATTAAAAAAATTAATTTCACATAACGAAATTTATTTAAAATTTGCATGTAACGGTAACGTCGTTATGAAGGGACCTGTTCCTTCTAAAAAGACGTTATTTTTCCCAAAAGACGCAACGTTTTGGAAAGACACATCATTGTCCAAACAGACGCGTTCCTTGCTGCAAGTGGCTATAAATAGAGAGTCTTTTTCCATTTTTCAATACTGAAACTTTTCCTCTCTGCATACATTTTCTTACGAAGACAAAATTGTCGATCGACTGAGTCTATGTGTGCTCTCGTTGTTGTTCTTGCGTTCGCTAAAATTATTGAAGTTTGAGGCACCGCTACTTCTCTATAGGTTAATCCATTTTATCGTGGGAGGAATTAATCTGCAACCTCGAGTACTTGAGGGGATTAAATTTCTTAAGGAAACACAGTGGGTTCTGTGGACTTGGATTATTTATATTATGTCTGTTTCATCTTTTTATGTTTTTGTTTTGCTAACCTTAATACAGGAAATAACAATATTTTTGCTAGTTCAAAGAAATTTTTAGCTTTGAGCTCTATCCTTTTGTGGAAGCCTTCATTCACAATGGATGGAATTTAATATGGGTAAAATGGTGGCTGAAAAATGGGGAAGAAGAAGAAGAAAATAATTACAAATTAATTAAAGTATCATTTCACGCGCTGGTCAATGAGTGTAACACACTCATTATGCCATGTAAGCAAAAAGTGTCACAATGACACAACGGGATCCTACATAATGTGTCTAAAACAAACATCGTCCAGTTAAGGTGTAAGTGAAACATGATGTGAACTTTAGGGGGCCACCAATGGGTTAGGCCTAAAACTTTTATATGTTGAAACTGTCTCTTTATCTCTTATATTCCATTTTCTTGTATGATGATTGCTAAGTGGCTTGTATGAGGCCTCTTGGGGTCCTATACGCCATGTTACGCCAAGGGGCTCCTTTGAATCGTGACAATATCCTTTTAATGTAAAGGGTTACAAAGTCCAAGATTTAGCCAGAAAAAGGATTCATGTATGCAAAGATGTTTCTTTCCATGAGAATGTTTTCCCTTTTGTTTTTGCTCATGATGGTTCCAATTTTAATTCCATTTTGAAATTGCTTGTTCATCATCCTAATAAATTGACTTGTATGCTTAATGAAACAAGCACTTTAGTTGATGATTGTAACGACTCGAAAAATGATAGGTTAAACTAGAGCCTAAACGTGGGGTTAATGTCATGAGTTAAGAGCAAGGGCTAAGGGTTTTGGGTGTAGGCCATGGTTTGGGAACCTACACTACCTAAAACTAGTCCTAGCTACTGCCTCCCTAGACCACGAGGTTCTTCACGACCCGTGGTGGCCACCACGAGCTGTGGTGCCACCCATGATGGCAAGGCAGCTTGCTCAAGTTTGGTGCCAAGCCAAGGCACCCCTTCACGAGCCACTTCACGACTCGTGGTCATGACCACGGGTCGTGGGAAGGCTTGTGGGGTTGCCTTAGCTTGGTGGGAGATGTTGCAAGTTGAGGGAGCTACTGTCCCAAAGTTCACGGGCACCACCACGAGCCGTGGTGCCCTAGACGGTCCGTGAAAGTGAGCTTGGAGTTCACTTAGGATCAAGGGAGGTAAGACAACTTTGCCTAGGTGCTGCACCATGACCACGAGATTCACCATGACTCGTGGTGTGAACCACGGATCGTGGGAGCTTCCGTGGACTTGCCTTGGCCTTGGAGGGCTTGGCAAGGATGGGAGGCACACTGCCTCAAGGACCACGGGCACCACCACGAGCCGTGGGGCCCCTCACGACCCGTTTAGTTGGGCGTGGTCCCTGACGGGCTGCCTCAAGTTGGGGTTTTTTGGTAATTTCGTTTTAATGTTTTATTATGTGGGGTTGATTTTAAATGGTTTATATGATAAATATATATGGTTTTAAGTCTTTTAAACTAGTCATTCTCTCATTTTTCCCAAATTAAATCCCAAAGTTCTCTCTCTCTATATTTCTCTCTAACTCAAGGAAGAAGAAGAAGTGGGAGCTAGGGTTTTGGATTCAAGGCTTTCTTCATCAAATTTCTTGGGAAATCTTAGCAAAATCCTTCATCTAGGGTTAGCTTTCACCCTAGAGCCAATTTCAAAGTAAACTTTTAAAGATTTCAAGTTCATGAAAATCTAGGGTTTTACTCAATCTCATGGATTCTTTCACCAAATGGTTTTAAAAGGCTATTTTATGCCTTTATGAAGTGGGTTGCTTGATAATGAATGCATTTGAATGGAACTTGTTTAAATGGCTTTAGATTGTTGAAGTATGTCATTACCCATGCTTATTTTATGGTGCATTGTTGGTGTATTGGTATGTGAGGTTTATGGCCTTAAAGGCAAGATATGAGAAACTACTTGTTGATTTAGAATTGTTAACTTGATGTTGATCCACTTGAACGGTGGAGGTGTTTACTTATTATGTACATTGTGACCATGGCCTTGAAGGCATAGTATGAGAAATTGAAGTGTTATCATGACATTGTATGAATGAGAATTCGATAAAGCTAAGGTGATCATGTCTTGAATGTGAATATGTTATTATTGAAAGGCCTTTTCTCAATTTGACACTTATGAATGTTGATGATAGAATATGAAGGATTCTTCAATATAAAGTATACTTTGAATTGGTAGGGATTATGCATCATTTTCTTGTATAAATGATTATATTGTTGATTGTTGAATCCTTGGATTGGTAGGCTAGTAGCACCCTTCCACTCATGTTAATAATGAACCTTGGAATCGGTAGGCTTATGGCACCCTTTCAAGAAGGTTAATGATGAGTCTTGAACCGGTAGGCCTATGGCACCCTTTCAAGAAGAGTTAGTGAGCTTTCCTAAATGTACCTTGAATCAGTAGGCTTAAGGCATCCTTTTATGTGTAATGAATGAATTGGAGTCGGTAGGCCAATGGCACCCCTCATATGTGATAATGTTAAGGTAATGAACTATTCTATGGGAATGTAGGCTAAGCACCGAGTGGATTTGGTTAGATGGAAACTCCCTTAAAGTTAGGCATGAGTTTCAATGATCGTTTACCTTATCCCATAAACTATGTGCCCGCATAGGTCTAGCTAGTGGATCCACCTAAGCTATATGAACCGGTCTTTCTAAGGCAAGTAGACCACTTCTTTACGGTGTGGGCACTTATGACACCGGATTCCATGACAAGCTCTCATGGTCTATGTCGGTTAACGCTTACTTCCCATCATGTGAGATTTCATTATGGGTCTTGATAGGTTCTACGAAGTGTAGGTAGTAGTATGGTGTGCTACCTATACATTGCACGAGTAGGCTTTGAGAGGGTCATAGTTAGTTTCTCTAAATCTTAATGGCTATGATATGAAAGTGTCTTAAATGGAGTGATTGAAGAATGTTAGCTCTTAAATGCTTAATATGATATGTATGCTATACTTGGGTTATATTATGAGTTTCTTTCCCTTGTCATGCCTTATGAAATGATATATCTTTTATGTATGGATATGGCTTAAAGATGAAAGGAAATGAATGGTAAGTTTACTTTAGGTGACCTAAATGTGATGCCCTAGTGTGGATGGTGGTATGGGATGCTATCCATAAATTGCACAAGGTATAGCATAAGGGTTGCTTGAGGTGAAGGTCCAAGGTAAAGGTAATGGTTTCCATGCGATATTGTTTAAGTGTGAAATTATGACTTATATGATATTAATGCTTGTATATGATGTCTTTTATGTTATTGTACTCGATGTTTCTAAAAAGTGGCATAATACATGGTTTCCAACCAAAATGTCCCTTTTTTAAAGCATGTTTTGCATGGTCATCATACTTAGTACATTTCTGTGTACTAACCCATATTCTTCATGTTTTTACTACAAATGTAGGTTCTAGCAAGTGATTCCTCCTAGCTAGTTTGAAGTGTTGGATTGCTTTCCTCCAAGACTTGGTATGTCCTCATGGTTCGAGGACCATGAGGACAAGACTTATGTTTCCTTATTTCATGTAATAGACATTTTTAGTAGTTGTTTTTTATTGGAAAGGGTTTTGTCCCTATTATGTTTTAAGCTTGGGTCTAAGATGGCCATGTGAGACTTAGACTTTCGTTGTACTCCAAGTTTTCCTCTAAATGAAGTTTTGATATTTTGGATTTAAATGAGTTTTAATTCTGCACTATTTCTATATCGAATGCAATGAAATGCTATGAGGCTTGTATGAGGCTTGTATGAGGCTTTTCAGAGTCTTGTACGTCGTGTCGCATTCAGGGCCTAGACTCGGATCGTGACAATGATGAAATGTTGGGTACATACACATCCCATGAAGTTATTATTAACCAAGTAACCAATAATATTTTTGATTCCACACTAGACACAGACTCAACTTCACCCAACATTGAACCAACACCACTAACTAATCCTAATCCTCTTATTTTTCATAATGCTCCACTAGTACCAGCATCTAGAAGAAGAAGTAGAACCCTTCATACCCCAAAATACCTTAAATAATAGAAATACACATTACCTAATCTACACTCAACTATATCAACATCTGATCAACAACATTCCATTGCTTCACTCCTGTTAAACCTTGATCATGTTTGCTTTACCACGTTATGTTCTAGTAGCCAATAGTTAGTAAAGGCCATTTCACATGAGAGTGAACCTTCTTGTTATGCTGAAGTAATCTTGAATCCTGCCTTGAAAATGAAAATGATACAAGAGTTTGAGGCATTGTATACAAATGATACATGGGAACTGTTCCCCCCCACCAACATGCAAAAATGCCATTGGATGTAAGTGGGTATATAATAAGCACAAAGCTGATGGAAGTGTGGAGACTTTCAAGGCTAGGCTGGTGGTAAAGGGATATACACAGCAAGCTGGAATTGACTATACCAAAACATTCTCAGTTGTACTTAAAATGACTACTATGAAAACTTTGATTTGTTTGGCTGTAAAAAAGAGATGAAGCTTGTATCAATTGGATGTGAATAATGCCTTCCTCCATGGTGATTTACATGAGGAAGTGTATATGACATACCAGAGGGCCTTATGGTAGACAACAACAACTTAGTTTGCAGACTTAAGAAATCTTTATATGGTTTAAAACAGGCCAGCAGGAAGTGGTATGATAAGCTGGCCAACAGTCTATGTTCAAAGGGATATACACACTCAAGACTACTCACTCTTTTATAAGACAAAAGGTGTACCTTTGGAGTAAATATGATCTTTGAAGAGTTTCTTACATGATCAATTCAAAATAAAGGATCTTGGCAAGTTACACTATTTTTTAGGACTGAAAATACTATATAGGGATGATGATGTTCTTCTTTCCCAGAGAAAATTCACTACTGTTTTTCTAAAGGAATTTGATGTCAAGAACTACAAAGTTGCAATGTCACCTGTTAACTCTATTGAAAAACTTAAAGCTGTGGATGGAGAGTTGTTATCAGACCCTACTCACTATAGAAAGCTAGTTGGGAAACTTAACTTCCTCACAAATACAAAAATGGATATAGCTTTTAGTGTTCAACATCTTAGTCATTTCATGCAATCTCCTAGAGAGCCACATCTGAAAGCTGTTTACCATGTCCTTAGATTTTTTATGCAAGATCCTACTTTGTGAATTTTTATTTCAAACAAACAGATCTCACTGTTAGTGCTTATTGTTATTCAGATTAGGCAGATTGTTCTGATTCAATGAGGTCAGTTAGTGGTTATCTAGTCCTTATAGGAGATAGTCCTGTTAGTTGGAAGTCTAAGAAACAATTTATTGTGTCACTATCATCTACTGAAGCAAAATACAGGGCTGTGAGACAAGCAATAGGGGAATTCGTATGGCTTGAGAGATTGCTTGATGATGGTGGTACAAAGTTCATTGTATTTTGTGATAGCCAAGCTGCAGTTCACATTTCTAAGAATTCAGTTTTCCATGAAAGAAAACACATTGAGGTGGTTAGTCATTTTGTCAGGGATAAGCTTCAACAAGGACTGATTGCACTTTATTATATTTCCACAAAACTCAGAGTTAGCAGACATATTCACCAAATCCTTGACTAGAGTCAAGCACTCTACAATTCTAAGCAAGTTGTCTGTAATTACATTACCTCCAACTTGAGGGGGGGGGGGGGTGTGATAAAATTAGTTAAGTCTTAGTTAGAAGTTTGTTAACACAATTGAAATAGTTAGTTATAATTAGTTGCACTACATCAAGGACTGTTGAAATGTTAGGGATAAGCTTCAACAAAGACTGATTGCACTTCTTCATATTTCAACAAAACTCAGAGTTAGCAGACATATTCACCAAAGCCTTGACTAGAGTCAAGCACTCTACAATTCTAAGCAAGTTGTCTGTAATTACATTATCTCCAACTTGAGGGGGGGAGATAAAATTAGTTAAGTCTTAGTTAGAAATTTGTTAACACTGTTGAAATAGTTAGTTATAATTAGTTGGTTATTTTCATGTTTTATCCACGCATATATATATACATAACTGCTCTATTCATTATTCATTCAATGAGAAAAAAATAATACACACTCTTCACATGATCCTCCATTCTGGAAGGATCCATTACGTTTTCTATTCTTCTTTCTCCTCTCACTAAGCTTAGCCTCCATTAATGGAGGGAGTTCACTTGTTTCAACACCTGATTCAAAAAAAAAAAAGTATTCTAAAAAAAGAGAAAGGTTAGGGGGTTGAGAAGCTCTTGCTTGCTGTAACTTACACTTTCAACAACTTCTTTAACAATTCACGTCTCCCAGTTCTTTTAAAGTAAATGTTTGGATACTTACCTAGTAAGTTATTAATATGATATAATTGAGATATTCTTTATAATCAAAAGTAATAATTTTTTAATATATATATATGTGAAAATTTCATATATGACATTTATTAGACTAATATTTTCAAGTTATAGCAGTAGAATAAAACTTTACAGTTGTAACAATAAAAAATTTCAAGTTGTAACATTTTATTAAATAAAAAAAGATTTTTTAATTAATTGTAAAAATCTGTTTTGAAAAAAATAAAAAGGATAAAAAATCAATTTTGAAAAAAAAATAAAAAGATAAAAAAGGAAAATAAATCGATTTTGAAGAAAAAAAAAGATAAAATGGAAATAGGTGTATTAATAAAATTTGAATTGATTGATGATAATTATTAATTAGCATAAATTTAGGAGATTCAAACTAATTAAGAATATTTAGTTTCCTTAATTCACTCTAATCTGTTAAAATTAATTAAAAAGTCTGATATTATCCATTTTCTTCTACGTTACTCTCTCTTCATTTTTTTTCCAGAATTGTTGTCACTGAAGAGTAAATCAAGTTTATTTTTGTTTGAAAAATCTTGATTTTGTTGTGATGGGCGACAACTTATCTCTATTAATTAAACATGGTGGTAGATGGGATCCTTCAGGTTGAATAAATATTAATATGAATAATTGGATGTGAAGTATATACAGTTTGGATACCAATTATATGGTGTTCATTTTGATCTCCAATTAAATATCAAAACTAAACTGTTTATGTATCCAATTGTTATGTAGTTTGTATATAACTGATATCCAGAAATTTATATCCAATTGATTTGCAGTCTGTATATAACTAGTATCCTGAAATTATGAGAGTAAATCTGTAATTCATATGTAGTTGATAACTGACTTGAAGAAAACAATGCATATTCTATATCATTCAATACTTAAAACTGTATAAAAAACAAATATATATCATTCAAAAGTTAAAAGAGATGAAATACTAAAGAGTCTAAGCTGCAATCAACTATCTCAAATTTGATCTCCGTAGTCTTGGTGTAGGATAATTGCTGGTATCTAGAGCATGTTCTTTTGCTATGCGGGATCCATCAAATTTGCTAGCAACAGTCCCAATTACTTCACTCTCACTGATCGCGCCATCATCGTTCTTTGTTTTTCCGCATTGCCATCAACCTAGTTGGAGAAATTGAAAAAGAAACCTTCTTATTATAAAAAATATGTATTATAAGAAAATACCAATTTCATACCAACATTAGTCATAATTTATACAAAAACAAATGGGTGATTTAACAAACTACAATCAATTCACATAATTGGACCACTGATATCATACCCTTTTTTGATAAAAATAATACACAACTTAAGTCAGCTTTCATACCAATAATAAATCAATTTCATACCAATGTTAAAACATATTTCATACCATATTTATAAATCGTATATTAAGTCAGCTTTCATTCCAATATTATTCATGTTTCATGCCAGATTAGTAGACATAATGAGAATAATTTGAAAAAAAAATAGATTTCCTCTAAACTGTGTACCAACTTCATACCAGATTTAAACAAGTTTCACACCAAATATAAGTAATACATCATATCATTTTTATACCAAATTTTATACCAATTCATTCCAACATTAGACAAAATTCATACCATATTCATAAATCGTATATTAAGTCAGCTTTCATACCAATAATATGGATAATATAACAATTTTAACAAAAAAATCTACTAAATTGATTTAACCATATCCCATGTAGTAAAAAACTCAATTAACTTTTGGAGGACTAATACAAGAAACAAATCATGTAAATCTTTTCCTTTTGAAAAATGTACAAACAAAATCATGTAAATCATATATAAACAAGAATTTGTACAAACATCATACATCACATGCATATATATATATATATATATGTTATAAAATACAAATTGAAAGATCAAGATCATACCTTTTTGGTCTAAGCCAGATCAGTTACACCTGTGATCACAAACGACATATAATTCCTTTCTGTCAACTATTAACTCCTCATGAAAAATGTTCTTTTTTAAAAAAATAAAAAATAAAAAATTAGATTTGAATAAAACTGATAAACTCTATCAGCCTCTCCCTTTTAACATCCTTTTCCAACTTCATATCTTTAACAATTTTGGGGCAAAAATAGATAAACCCTAAACCCTTTCACCTCCACCTTCACAAATTAAATTTCTGGTAAAATTGTCAGTCCCAAGAAAACCCCAGAAATTCTACAGCCAAATTAGAAAAACAAAACCTTTTCACATGAAAAGCCTCAAAGCACTCAACTCCAAAACAAGTCTTCCTGTAAACACAACAAAAACACAAAAAACCCTTTAAACCCCATTGAAAATCCATGTCTCACAAGTAGAGATCTGCCCTTTTGTTTTGATTGTATGGAGAATATATTTCTCCTAATCAGTTTTTAGATGTTGAAAAATCGGCTTCAATGGAGTATGGATGAAAGAGATGAAAGATGAATTTTTGTTTTTTTTAATGTGGAATTGACGTGGGGTGAGGGATTTAGGTGGGCTGTGGAGGTGTGACTTGTAACTGTAAAAAAAGAACAGTAATCAATATAAATCCCTATAATTGTGTAAGAGATAATTATGGGGTATTCTTTATTTAAATAATTTAATAATAATATAAAATTATAAATAATTACTTATTTAATAAAGTAAAATTTAATTAATTTATAAATAATTAGTGATATGTTATAACCCGTAATTAAACTGTTATAAGCAAAAAAAAAATTAAAAGTAGATTTAAAACCTGTAATATTGAATCTTAAATGTGTATATGGGGTGATTTTTCCTATATATATATATATATAAAATTGAAATCGAAAAAATCATAATTTTAAATTTATTATATATTAGTATAAAGTATCAATTATATCAAATTAATTTAATATGATAATAATTTAATAATTCTTAAAACTACAATTATCGAGTCAAAATAGTCAATATGTTCATCCCTGCTTTCTTTCTTGTAGGGAAAAAAGAAGAAGAAAAGAGAGATATATATATTTATCCTAACCAATATCAAGAATATGATCCACTTGGCATGGTGGGAAAAAAGTGAAAATAGACCTTCAAAATAGGCGAAAAAGGATTGGAACAATACTTTCTCCGTTCATATTAGTTGATATTTTTTCTTTTTATCAGTATATTAATAAATCTTAAATAAGAAGATAATTTTATTAATTCACTTTTTAAAAAATTATTCGAAAATTTTATAAATAAATGTGAACATTTTAAAAAAGAATTGATTGCAAGAGTAATATAAAAAACTTCATTAATACTTTCTTGAATTAGTAAGATGGACAATTAATATAATAGGCTAACTATTTCTAAAAAAATGATCAACTAATATAAAACGAAGAGATTAATATTTAAAGAAAGTTAAAATGCACCATTTATTTATAAACATTATTAAGATTGATTGAGAAAGAATAAAGTAGAGTGTTATGTGTAGGTAGTGCATATTGTATCAAAATAGTATGGTAAATAATAGTCGTTCACTATATTATTTTGAGATGTTTAATCATATTTGTTTATTTTATGAAATTAATAGATAATTTTATATTTAATTCCTAATTTACCATTATCATTAATTATAGTCATATCTTTATTGTAGTTTTAAAGACATCGAATTTATTATATTTAAAGGATGATATAGTAAAAATACTCTTATATTTATAATTTGTAAAAAAATGTACAAAGTTAATAGTGAATAAGTATTACTTCTTCCTTCCTATTTTATGTGAGATAGTTTGACTCAACACGGAGTTTAAGAAAAAAATGAAGACTTTTAAAACTTGTGGTCTAAAATGAATAATAAAAATTTGTGTGACTATAAATCATTTCATTAAAGATAAAATGAAGATTATAAAGTTAAATTATTACTTTATATAGAAATGTATCATTCTTTTTTAAACTGACTAAGGAAGAAAATAAGTCATATAAATTGAACAATGACAATATTGTCCTTTTTTCATAAGAAGTACCGTCTCTGTCCCTATTTGCTTGTCCACTTTTTCTTTTTTAGTTGTCCCAAATTACTTGTTTATTTTGACAAATCAAGAAAGACAATTTTTTTTTAATTAATATACCCTTAATTAATTACTTCAAAAAGATATAATTTCTTGAAAATTTTAATTTTTAATTCATCAACTTCATAATTAATAAGGGTAAAAATGGTAAACTCACTATATTAATCAATAATTATTTTCTTAAAAAATATACTAATTTAAAAATGGACAAGTAATTAGGAACAAAAGAAAACATATATGCATGAGCACCCAATGCATGTTACGCCACTTTATGCTGCTTCATCTCAGACAGAATTAAAGCTTCCTTCTCTTTTACTCTGACCGTCTGACGTATAGCCACAAAAACAAGATATTGAATATTGCCTACATGCAAAATTAAGGTATAATTCTACATTTATGATTTAACAGTTGCAAATTGACCAATTAACGGAATATTACAAATATTGAGTGATTGTTTGGTAACACAATAAAAAATAAATTATAGGATATTATATAAATTTTTTATATGCAAAATTAAGGTATAATTCTACATTTATGATTTAACAGTTGCAAAATGAGCAATTAACGGAATATCACAAATATTGAGTGATTGTTTGGTAACACAATAAAAAATAAATTATAGGATATTATATAAGTTATTTATATGTAAAATTAATATGATATTTGATTGACAATTTAAACACTTATCTAAGTAATATATGTACTCCACAAATATTAAGAGAATTTATATATTATTATATACAAAATAAAAAGTGTAATACGTAACTAACATCTAGGGTAAAATAATATGTGTATTCACCCATAACTAATTCGAACATTATTAGTTATATATGCATAACTTTGATCACGACCCCTAAATTGTCAATATACCATTGACCAAACACCCAATATTAACCAAAACTTGTGAAGTTAACCAACCCAAAGAAGAAAAGAGAAAAAAAAGAAGAAAGGAATATTAATTAAGAAAATGAACAAAAGTAAATTGCCTAATTAATTAAGAACAATCAGTCCATATAGTTATTCTCATCAAACGAAAGAAAGAGGCGACAAATTGATTCAACCTTAATCAGAGATTTGACAAATTAATTAATACTGCTGCATTTAGAAAAAGATAATACTACTTACCAACCTCTAACATTTTTTTTCGAAGTTCAAGTTCAAGAAGAAGACCCATTAGTAGCAACAACACTAACAATATTGTTGTGATTTACGCCATGGCTGTGAGTCTCTTCTTTGTTATTGTCATTTGTACTACTAATACCAAAATTGATACCATTTATGTCGTTGTTGGAGACAGATTGATCTTTTCTTCCAAAATTGTTCTTGTTATTGTGCATCCATACTTTTAAAACCCCTTTCTCTACACTAATTTCATGGCAGAGTTTGTTGATAATCTCTTCGTCTTGCTTCTGCATTCTCCATCCAACTCTTTCAGAAAATTCAAGCATTTTTTCCTTCTGATTTTGTGTGAATTTCGTTCTGAATCGCTTTCTCCCATTTGGGTTTGACACAGGAGTAGTCGAATTGGGATTTATTGGCAGGTGGTTGTTGTTGTTTTCAACGGGTCGACCCGACAAACCGGAACTCAGTGCAAGAAGCATGTGAGGTGCAGATGGGTAGTAAGCGGATGAGATCGGTGGTGGAGATGGGGAATTAGGGCAGCTGTGGTCCCCACTTCCACGATTCGGCAGCGGAGGCGGAGGGTGGTGTCGGTGATGAGATTGGTATTCCAGAGCTGCGGCGGTGTTGGGAGGTGGAAATAGCTCCTCTGGCTCACGGCGGTGAAAATTCCGGTGACAACCACATGCGGCGCATTTTAGGGAGGTGGGGTTAGTAGCAGTGGCGGTAGGGGATGGCATAAATTCTCCGCAGCCATCTACGGCGTGGGCGCCCATAGTGGCAGCATGATTTTTTAGACATTCTTTGTAAACTACAACTACAGGCAGAGGCAGAGGCAGAGGATGATGATTCTGGCGTTTGAGTATACCATTAGTTATGGAGAAAGGTTTATAGTGTTGGATAATTCGAACTATTTCAGCTTCTGGGGTTTTCGTGTAAATAGTACTGTTGTTATTGCTCAACTCCATACTTGACAAACATATACTTTGTTTAAGATTTGATTATTAGATTTAGGCTCATTTTTTGACAAAATAAGAAGCAGAGAAAGAGTAAGAGAGGGTTTGTTTGTAGTTTGGGTTGAGGATGATGATGGACTGTAGATAAGAAATACTATGGTGGTTTCTTTCTTTGTTAACTAATTAACTTTCTTCTAATCTATGGTTAACCTGCAGCTGCTGCTGACCCCACACCCACTTGCTGGTGAACAAGTTTCTTAACAGCTCTTTAATATCACAATAATAATAATAATAATAATAATAATATATCTCTATTTTCTTAAACTTCATTATTGTTATGGTAATTCATTTGTCTCCTTTGCCATTTATTTGAAATTAATTAAGCAAAGAATTGTCTTTTCTTAATGGAAATCCTTCTCCTTTATTACTAATTAATAAGTTGAGAATGTAGGGTGCATTTTGTAATATGAGCCATTTACTTGAATCAATTAATATAATCATTCTACTGACGTAGACTTATTTGAAGCAACTCAAGTACTCACATTCTGTTGGTGAAGGAAGACTCAAGAGTCGGCAGGAAACGACATAAGACATAATTGAATGTGTATAATTTTCTTCAAAATCAATGCTTTCAGCAAACATGTCGATGTTATTATCATAACCTGACCCATTGAAAGGTAGTACTTCATTTCAACACTTGATTTTATTACCACATCTTCAATTTACTCATAAACAAATTTAGCAGATCAAACCAACCCACTGAAGTCGCATTTTCAATAATCTGCCACTTGTCTAATTACTGTTATAAAACATAAACAATATACTACAAATAATATAGACAAAAAGATAACAAGAGTATAATATTGAGAACATCTTATTCAAAAGTTACTATGCTAAATGTCCAAATTAATAGATATATTCTTATCCACAATAATTCATAGAAGCTAGGGAATATGTATATATGAATGTAAGTAGTTCATGTATTAACTAAATGGACAATCCACTCATTCAATGAATTTATAACACTCCCCATTGAATGTCCATAGATAATGTGTCTCGTTAAAACCTTATTAGAAAAAATCCAATGAAAAAAACCTAGTTATGGAAAAAAAGTACACACATCTCATAATACGCCTTGAATGTTGTCTCATTAAAAACCTTACCAGCAAAACTCAATTGGAACAAAATCATGTTAAGGAAAAGTGCACAACAAGTATTTCACTCCCCCGAATGAAAACTTCACTTCATATCTTGAACACGACGCATTCATATTTTACATCTCAACTTTTCAAATGTTGATGTTGGCAATGCCTTAATGAATAAGTCTGCCAGATTATCACTTGAACAGATCTTTTGAACGTCTATCTCACCATTTTATTGAAAATCATGCGTAAATTATTTTTTTGGTGACATATGCTTTGTCCAATCTCCTTTGATTGTATCCTCTTTTCTGTTGAGCTATACCTGCATCATTATTTCGTACACGGTGACTGGAATATCCCTTTGCAAAGAAAAATTACATATTTCTTCATATGATGGGTCATTAATCCCAAGCACACACACTCTTAACTTGCTTAATGGATGAATACTATTTCTGCATGATTTGAAAAAAATATTTGAGATCAAGCTTTATGTGGATCGAATATATATGCGACTTCCAATTTTGTTGAAACTCGTCTCTTCTTATCAAAGAAAATCACACATCTTCAATGTGTTGAGTCAATTTTTTTGTTAACTTTTTGGCATAACTTGAATGATAATTCCCTCACATAACTTTCGTTATATAGATCAAATATTTTCTAGCATTTGCATAACCAACAATCTGTAAGTGCATCAACTGCACTAATACATGATGTTTTCTAATAATTTTCATGAGATTGAAATTGACCTTTCTTTGCAATTTCACAATCATTGGAGTACTCAATGGAATCACTTTAATACCTCTTAAATTCTTTAAGGATTTCATATAACCTTCATCATCTAGATAGACATGACAATCATTCATTACACATATTCAAGTATTTCATCTATTGTCAGACTGAAACAAACCTCATTCAATCCACCATAGGAGAGTATATCTCTATTTAATAATGTCAGGACTTTTGTAAAAGTTCTTTATACCTTGAGGCACAAACCGTACTTTATAACTTGTGATTATAATATCGCACAATAATTTATTTGTACTCCACTGATATTATATTTTGATCAATGGACTGTAAATTTAAAAACATCACTTTTCTAAGTGAAACATAATATATTTGAATTATGCATTTTATTTGGCCCATCATTTATCTGTCCACACTACATGCCAGATTTAAATTCAAGATCCTCGTCACCATCTATAGCATTGAGCGCTACTTCATATCAAAGATACCGTCGACGTTCATTTGGCTGAATCTCAATACGTCATAACTTATCAAGATCAATTCATTTTTCATCATTTTAGGCACCTAAACCTTTGTCAAGATTTTATGAAGCATTATGTCATCGTTTTCCTTTAGATCACTTGCCTCATTATCATGGCTATCTTGATAATTTGCTCCTCTTTGATAAGTGGTAGATTTGCATTCACTTGAGGTCTATTTAGCTCAATAATCAGTGTCCTCAATGCCTAATTTTGTCCTATTCCGATGAAATATTGATAATTTGAAGCTATGAAGGTAAATGGACAAGGAAATGATTGATGTTTGAAAGAATGAGAAAAAATGCAAAAAGAAGTGCAAACCATATATTGTTGATCGCTCAACAAGAAAGGCGGATCACCTAGTAATCCTGAACTCACCCAAAGTGATAGTGCATAACATTTGTGTCTATCAAATCAGGTCGGCGAGCTTCAACGGATAAGGCAATGCGCGGAATGAGAAGAGCGACCTTGCTGATCGTCGCCGAAAGTGAAAATGCAAGGAGAAAAATTGAATGCTTGAACGACGAATAAAGGTGGTACTCGGTGATGCAACGAATGTGAAAGATTGACTCACATGAGTTCGCCGACTGAGGTTCAGATATTTGAAGCCTAAAACATGAAAAGGTGACCTGAAGCACAAAAGATGATACATTGAATGAGCTTGACAAGCATGACAATGTCGCTGAATGAGATGCACATTGGGTTTTTGGGTAAAATTTTGAGAAACTATAAATAGCCCAAAGGAGAGAGAAAGAATGAGAGTTACAGATCTAAGAATTCTAGAGTTGAGAGTTCTGAATTATAGAGAGAGAAAACACTTGAACTTTGTGAAGAACACTTTCTAATCTTGCGACTATCTGTTGTGCTGCTGAGAGGCCTACCCCCACTCCTATCACCCATCTCCCTTGACCTATGCCATGATATATCAGATAGGCAGCCTTCTTGGGTGGTGGATGTTAGAGCCACACGGGTTAAGACGGATATGTCTGTGATCATTGATAGGGTTATTGAGAGAGCCTTGGATCCATTGAGAGATAGGGTGAGTAGGTGTGAGGGGCTGGTCTAGGGCCATGATGTGAGGTTGGACAACCTTACTGAGAGACTTGATCCCCAAGAGAAGGCCAATGGTAGTTCTGATGCACTAGACACCATGAGAGAGAAGCTTGCTACCTTGCAAACGGAGGTGACCCAGTTGCAGTCCATATACATATATATATATTGGGGTGAGGTTCCCCTACCGGATGCACCTACCTCCATGCCACCCCAGATGCCCAGTAGTGATCCCTTTCCCAATGTGCAACCTAAGATAGTTGCGAGTGTTGACATTTATGTTGCTGATGATGTTGAGAGGGTCGAGGATGATTTGACCGAGGAGACTGACGAGGAGGAGTTGAGGAGCGAGGACATGGTATTGTGTAGACTCTGACTGAGATGCAGAGAACGAATAGGTCATTTTTCAGGTGGCCCTGGAGAGATCCCTTTGTGAGACTTCAAAGGTTGGTCCTAGTGGAGCCTCTTCAGACTCCACCATCCCTCCGAGTGTTGAGATGGACACTAATGCTCCAGATGAGTCTTCACTACTGCCTTCGATAATTCTATTGCCGGGCATTGCTACCTCGAATGATGTTTCCCTTCTGGAGATTCCGAATGAGAGTGCTCCACAGACAAATCCTGTAAAGGGAACCTTTCTATCTCAGCCTCCCGTACTTTTATTATCATTGAATTGAGGACAATACTTATTTTTTTTGGTGGGGTGAGGGTCTTTGAGCCAATATCCCCCCTTTTGCTTGTATATTGTTACTTTTAGTTTTGGATGATTGCATTACTTTACTTTTTGTCACGACCCAAATTCATAAGTCATGATGGCACCTATGTTCCCCACCGACAGGTAAGCCAACCTAATAATTTTACCAATTTAACTAAGTATTGATGTAAAAAGGTAAAAACGAGTAAAATATCTCCAACACTAAGTCCTTCATAAATACGAAATGCAGAAAGCTAAAATACCACCCAAGAATTTGTGTTATAAGTATAAGAGCTTCTAAATATGGTGCAAGTATGAAACTAAAATGACAAATTTAAACATAAGGGATATCTTGTCTCAATACTAAAACAACATAATAAAAAAAAGATAGAGGGAGGTGTGGGCCACGGAACAGCTAAGCAGCTCACCACAACTCCAAGATACTCCAAGCTCGGACTCAAAAAGATCCACGAGATGTGCTCATACTCGGAATCAAATTTGTACCACAAAGAGTGCAACAAGTGTAGTATGAGTATGAAACCATATGTACCCAGTATATCTCATAGATCGACAACAAAAAAGTAGTGACAAGAGTTTATATAAGAAAATCAATCCTTTACTTATACAAGTCTATGTTATACTTACTAGTCAAGTTTCATCAAATAGAGGTAATCAAATATCACGTACTGTCCAACCACCAATAAAACACATAATCAACAAGAATGAAGGATGTAATGAGATGCAATACAATGTGACACCATGAAATGATATGCCTCAGATACCAAATACTCTCTCAACCGTATATACATGATACTCCTTAAGATTACATCGAGAGTTCATGACCCATGGGGGACTCGCGAGATCTATATACCGATATAGACAATCTCCACGTCTCTGTGCGGACTATCTCAATGCACTATCATAAAAATCAAATAATTTCTGCACGGACGATCTCCACGTGCCCAACTTATAATCTTAATATCTCACCATCCCTAACACGGATGATCTCCACGTGCCCAACTTATACTCAATCTCATGCCAATGCATCTGCACAATATGATTTTAATAAAAGGGGATAATGATTGATGTCTGGAATTTCGACTCATTTAGGGCTTGATAATCATAGTTTTAGTGTCCTTATTGCCTATCTTATGCTCTAAACTGATACTTATGTGTTTATTTGCATCTAGGAAAACAAAAGAGCAAGGCAAAGACTTTACCGGGCAAAAAAGAGTAGAAAAATTGAACAAGTTGAAGAAAAGCAAGGCTGAGGATCGCCAAGGCCACTCAGCGACTCGCCCAGTGGTCCTTCAGCTCGCCTAAAGTTACAGCGTGCCAATCCTTGGACAAAGGAAACTCAGCAATGGAATGTACCCTCGAGCACACACTGATTGGATCGGCGAAGGAGTCTCAGCCCGCCTAACTTTACAGAACAATTAGTAAAGATGCAAGCAAAAACGGCAATGAGAAAAGACAATTGGTGCATCGCCAATCAAGTCGGCGAGCCCGACCTCGATCACTTAAAATCATAGCACGAAAAGGTGAAGTTGGGTGTTGATTCATAAAAGAGAAATCATGACTTTGACATTGTTAGACTCTTGGTTTTGACCCAAACACTGTTTTCTAAGTTTTTGAGTAGAATTTGAAGTTGGGTGTTGATTCCAAGTTGATTTCAAGCATTGCAAAGACGAGAATTTTGCTACTCATCTTATGGAGTATATAATTGGTAATATTTTTCTACTTTTTACAATGCGTGGCTGAAACCCCCATTTTTGAGGCTATGATTATGTGATTAATTGTCTCAATTAGCTTATGGGTGTTAGTAATTACTGATTTAATTGCTGTTTTGATGTGGGTTCGATTGATAATTGAGTCTTAACTCATGAATTGTAGCTACAAATGAAGTTCTAGCCTAGTATTATATGCTTGCTTATGAAAGAGGTTTTAGAATTAAGGTTATCAATTAACGATTATAGTGATTGGGTTGTTTTGGATTCAGCTCGAGAGAGTGAGTCTTAATTCGATTCTACCTATTGATGAGTCTGAGATTTTGACTCATTTAGGGCTTTATTTATATAGATTTAGTGTCCTCAAATGCTTATTTTGTGCCAATAATTGATGTAAAACCCTTGACTTCTAGGTATATGGATTGAGGAACAAAGCAAGGACACTAATTTGCAAACAGAACAAAATAGGCTGAAAGAATGAAGAAAGGCAAACCTGGTGATCGCCAAGTTCACTTGGTGAGTCGCCGAATGGCTACTTGACCGCCTAAATTTGCAGTGTGCCAAGCCCTGAAGGAAAGAACCAAGTTGGCGAGAGAAAGGAGCAGTTGACGGATCGCCGAGTGGTTCCACGATGTAGGGTTAGATCGCCCAAAGTTACAGACCTTGAGGATGCTGAATGCCAAGGAAGAATGGTGATGAAAGTGACCAAAGGGTGGCTCGTCAAGTGGTTCAGCGATCCCGATTTACTTCACCGAGTGACTCTTCGCAACACATTTTTGGCGACTATAAATACATTTTTGAACATTTAGTTTAGTATCTTAGCTCATATATTTTTAGTATTTTATTAAGTTTTGAGCTCTGGAGACAATTTTCTCTAGTTTTTCCGAAGCTTTGAAGAATTAAAGTTTTTCACTTTTGAGAAATTGGAAGTGGCTCTTTGAGATTCTTCGAATTGGAGCATTGTAAGGACGAATCTACACTTACCCAGTTGATGGACAATCAATTTGGTAACTGTTTTTACCTTTTTACGATGTCTAGCTAAAACCCTAATTCTTGGGGTGTGATTATGTGATTATGGGCTGATTTAGTTTATTGGTATTGCTAATTGTTAGTTTAAATGCTATTTAGAAGTGAGTTCAATCATTAATTGTGGTTTAATTTAAGAATTGTAGTTGCAAATGCAGTTCTACCCTTGTGTTTTTGGCTTGCTCGAAAGAGAGGTTTTAAAACTAAACTTATTGATTAATGGTCTGTGGGTATTGGGTTGACCTGGTTTCAGCTCGAGAGAGTGAATCCTAAATCCAATTCCACACATTCAGCTCGAGAGAGTGAATGGACTAAGGTGTGGGCTGTTATTATTTTGCATGCTTGTTGATGTTCGAGAGAAATCAACTTGATTCGGGGTAAATTGCTCGAGAGAAACTTTATCTCCTCTATAGCCTAGCTTACTCACTAATATCTAGCTATTTCTAAAAGTTGCAATTACCCATTTGTCTATATTAGCCTATAATCTAATCACATCCTAAGAACCCGTCTCATTATTATTATTTTGTTTTGTTTGCCACTGTTTGTAGTTGATAATTCCAAAGCAAAACCCCCCATTTGATATTCGTGTCACCCTCTGATTTGAATGATGTCTTTATTCGATAATTTTTATTCCTATGACTGATTTGATCATGTTCATACTTCCCTATTGAATATTAAGTATGTACCACTCCCTGTGGGATTCGACCCCAACTCACTAAGTTGGATTTTATACTGACTAGCGATCGTTGACACTTAGAATTGGAGGAAGTGTCCTTGAAACATTAATCAAAATGGCGCTGCTACCGGGGACTGGTGTTGTTTGAGATTCTTTTGGTGAAGTTGAATTTTGTTCTTTTTAGTCATAGTTGAATCTACTTTCTTTTAGTTTTGGTTTTTGTATGTTACTCGTGGAACAGAGGAGATGAGCATAGATGGTAGCAACGACAACCAAGTGGACCACCCTCCTTAAAAAATGATGATTCTTAGGGATAACATCCTAAATTTCAAGCAATTGAAGGGTAGGACAATCCACGAGTTGTGGATGAGATTTAAGGCACTATTGCTGCAGTGCCCAACTCATGGAATCCCAGATAAGATACTACTGGACTGCTTCTATAGAGGTCTTGGTCCTGAGAACAGAGGAGTGGATGACCAACTTTCTCTGGGTGGTCTAATACGACAACCCTATGCAATAGTAGCCCAACTCCTTGATCACATGACTAAGACCAACAAGGAGACAGAGAAGGACCAAAATTTGGCCACACTGTTGACTCAACTAGATCTCTTGGCCAGAAAGATCATGAAATTGGAAGTATCGTACAAAAAGAAAGATAGGTACATTTACCCTCATGAGCGTAGAAAACCCAAGAAGTACGATGGTGGGAAAAAAGAAAATGTACTATTACTCATTCTTCACAAAGTTGAAGAGCACGACAGAGTGTTGAAAGAGATAAAAGAGAATGTCTTGATGCTGAATCAGATGACTGCCTTTCATTCCATATCTATTAAGTTATTGGAGACCCAAATGGGTCATATGTTGTCTCGTCTCTACCCCAGACAAAAAGGGGGAGTGCCTAGAGACACTATGGCAAACCCTAGAAATGAAGTTTGATTGGGTACTTACGTCATGCCACGACGTTAACTAAGGCGCTGCTGGGGAGGCAACCCAAGTTTTAGTTTGCTTTTTTCTGTTTTTGGAATAACATGTGTTGATTGTGCATGTTAAAGTGTAGAATGTGTTTGAAAAGTGCATGTTGGCGATGTCCAGTCGGCGACTCATCGAAGAGATTGGCGAGCCCGACTTGGACCACCGTTGGGCTTAGGAAAATATCAGGTTGGAGTCTATAAAACTCGGTGGGCCCATAGACAAGTCAGCAAATCGCCGAATAGGTCAGCGAGCCTGACTTTGTCCGCCGTTTGGACCCCCACAATAACTGGAGGTCCTGTAAAACTCGGCGAGGTAAGTAACCACTCGGTATGTCACCGAGTGGTTCGGTGAGGAAAAATAATATCGCTGAATGGGTGCAAACTGAACGGTTTTAAAAGGCCAAAGGTTTAAACTTTCAAACTCTTTCACATTCCCTCACTTTTTAACTTCATACAATCACACCCGTACTCTATATTTTCTATATTTTTGCATTTTCTTGCATTTTGGTCGTTGATCTTGTGTTTGGAGTTGGAAATCTTTGCTGCCTAGCTTTACAAATTCATCTTTCGACATAAAGGTTGGTTTTCCGAACCTCAAACTCATAAATAGCGGTTGAACTCAAATGCTTTGTTATAGATTGTGTTGATGTGTGCTGGGCCTTTCTAAAATCGTAAATGTGTGCGTGTGTGCCTATTTTAGTTTTGTTATCATGCCTAAATTGCCTGAATTGTTAATTTCCCCAATTGCATGCTCTAAAATTGATCATAAATTATTGGGTTGTGCTATTTTGTTGTTGGGTCTAGTTGGGTGAAGTTTGAGTAACCTAAATTGTGCTAAATAACGTGCTTTGCTCAATTATGAAGCGTTTGACGTCATTCTTAAGGGCTAGAGTCGTCAAATGACCAATTTTGGCCAAATCGGGGGAAGTCTGAGTACCTCGGTGGCATAGGTCTAATGGATTTGGGCTTAATTGAAAATGTGTGTTGTTTGATTTTGTTTTCGGGGATTGCGGGGTTGATTTTGGAAGTCGGGGTTGAAAATAGGCACGTTGGGTAGTTTGGCGAGCTGGGTCGAGCTTGCCGAACCGCTCGATAGTTCACCAAAATCCCCCTTGATCGCCTTTAATTTTGTGGTTTTGTTGAGTTTTGATTCGTAAACTTTCTGCGAAAAGCCTGAGCTCGCCGCGTTCACTCGGCGACTTGCCAAAAGTCTCATTGATCACCCTTTCTGCGCCCTAACCCCTAAAATACACTGTAACTTTCGGCGGGTTAGTCTATGCTCGCCGAATGATGTCGGCGATTAGCCGAAAGGCCTTTCCCATTGCCGGTATGCCATTTTTCTGGGAAAATTTTGCACCAATCCTTTCGGCGAGTCCGATCTGGCTAGCCAAAGTGATTCGGCGAGTTTTTCTGTAGTTTATTTTCTACATTTTTCTTTAATCGTTCTAACTTATTTTGGTGTATTTTGCAGATATGGTTAGACCAAAAGTGGCAGGTACAGACATGCCACCCCGCAAGAGGGCAAATGGAATTATCATAAATGAGGATGCAGTTGCATCCAAAGGAAAGGCCACAAAGATGCCTACCACCGGTGGGAAAGACAAAGGGAAAGGCAAGGCACCTGCTCCTGCATCACTGAAGGTCAGCTCCGATAGTGAGGGGATATATGCCGCTCACCTCACTAGTTCTGAGAGTGAGGGTGAGCCCCATGACCCTCAGGCTGCAATTTCTGAGCCTGAGGATGATGAGTTACTGATGGCTCGGAGTGCTGAACTACGCTCCAAGAGGATGCATGATCCGTTTAGGATTAGGGTGCCTGAGACTCATACTTCTCCCATTCCAGACCAGGTTGTGGTACCAGTACCACCTGCACAGGGTCCTCCTCCTCAGTCTATGAACAGACTGAACTGAGGGATTGAGGACCATCATTGAGGAGAAGAGGTTGTCTACTGATGGAGTAATAGACACGTACCCAGAGATCTGGAGCTGGTTAAAGTCCCTCAAGTTCCAGATATTCACTAGACCCCATGGCCCTTACATTCCAAATTGAGTTCAGGAATACTACACTACTTTTGGAGCCTTAGTGCCGCAAGGAAAGAAGAAGGCAGCTACCTTCAAACCTGTGGACTATGTAGTTGTCAAGGGAAAGAAGGTGCTGTGTGACAGTACTAACATAAATATTGTATCGAAATTAACTGATAACATTACAGATGACTACCAGTACACGATCAAGACTAAGTCCTTGGAGAATATGAAAAGCTGGTTAACTCCTCTCCTATTTGATGGTACTCCTAGGTGGATCAAAACTGGAGTGCAAATTGAGAAGAAAGACCTCAACATGGCAGCAAGGTACTGGTTTAGCTTCATCAGTAGCACCATTATGCCATCACAAAATGAGTCCATCCTCTGCCACACAAAGGCGACTTGTCTTGGATCGATCATTGCAGGAAATCGCATAAATTTGGGCATGATCATTACATAAGAGATGGCCATGAGGGGCAAGCAACGCCAAACCTCTCTTTCTTTTCTGATGTTGATCACCAAGTTGTGCAGACGAGCTCGAGTGCCTTGAGATGAGAAGAAGGATGTGGAAGTGATTCCAACATCTTCTACCGATATCTGGCACATTGAGGCGGAGTACTTGAAGGATGTCGCAGAGAAGAAAAAGGTAGCCCCGGTAGATTCCTCTCTGGTTGTTGCTACTGAAACACTACCTACAGTGGCAGTATTGCCTACTCTAGCCCCTGAGCCTTTAGGTATATCTAGTGTTGTCCTTTCTATGACTCCCAGTTCCTCTACAGCTTCCCCGCCTCCTAGGTCTACTGCTACTGTTGCTGCTTCCCGACCTCCACTCACCCAGGCAACGATACTACAGATGGGGAATCTAGCCCATTCTGCTGATAGGCGTGCCTCCAGGCTTGAGGCCATAATTCTTGGGATGATTGAGAGGTCCCTCAATGCTGCTGTGACACCTCTTAGTGTGTCTATTGATGCCCTTGCAGCAAGGATAGCGGTGTGTGAGTGAGGCCAAGGGGCCACTGATGAGGTGACGACTCTAAAGGCCACAATTGCTGAGCTGAGAAAGGATGTGGACCAGCTGAAGTCCGTATATATGTCCATTATTTTTGGGACTGTGGAGATTCCCGACATGCCAGCTGATGTAGATGTGTCTTTGACTACCACCGGAGATGAGGTTCGAGTTGAAGAGGTAGTTGTTGCTGAGTCCGAGGCTGACACTGATGAAAAACAGCTTGGTGTCGATGAGGAATCTATTTATGTGGGCCTTATAGAGGTTAAGGAGGCTATGATAGATTCAACCGTCTAGATTTCATTGGTAGACAACACCATGGCTGGATGTAGTATTGCTGCTACCCCGAGCACTGATGCTCGAGATCAGAGTGTTACACTGGGAATTGATTCCCCGACAGATGGAGCGACTGCGTAGACAAGACCCTTCTTTACCTCTCTCTCTGTCGTTTTTATTTACTTTTTACTATTTGTTGCATTTGAGGACAACTGCCTTTTTATTTGTGGTAGGGTAAGGTATTTCCATACCTACCTCTTGTGACCATATTTTGTATATATTATTGGATTTTTGTGTTTAAATTGTGTTTTGATATTGTGTTGTGGATGTTTCAGCTTATGGCTCTTTGTTTTGAATACAAATTGTTTTTGACCCTTTCTAAAAATTTTGCCACCTTTTGTGTGTGATTGTGGCTTTTCTTGTGCAAATTTTAGTATCGATCATGATCAATACCAATGACTTGAATAGTGCTCTTAATCGAGCAATAATAAATGTGCGGCTACGATGAGGCCAAATGAAGTTGCATAGACAATGTGTGAACTTTGTACATCTCGTTGTAACTAGCCGATTATCGAATGAGTCTCTTGTGATGAATATTGCACACTAGCGAAAGTGTGGAGTCTTGTTTGATATTGGTGCCAATGCCTTGTGTGATGAGCTTACCGTGAACCTTGTGTGATGACACCTAGAATTTGCCCCGTTTGTCCGGTTGACTAAGTGATGCAAGCTCTTGAAATGATCTTAGGCAACAATTTTGAAGAGCGAAACAATTTGACAATATACCTCTTTTGTGGCCAACCTTGTCAGTGTGCGAACTTTGTTGAACCCCTTTGAGTCTTGTCCTTTTCTTGGAAGAAACTTCATGCAGTTTTAACCCCTCTTTATCCATTCACCCATAATCCTCATGAAGTGTGGTGTGTTTGAATAGCCAACTTAGGCCAAAAGCCTAAGTTGGGGGTGTGGTGAAAAGCGAAGGAAAATCAAGAAGTGTGAAGAAGTCCCCCTTGATCCATGGACTTGAAAAATATGGAACCCCTCCATACAAAAAAGAAGAGAAATAAAAGAAGAAAGAAAAAGAATGAAAAATTTGTGAAATAAAGTTGCAAAAGAAATGGGGTGTCCGGTATTCCATGAGAAGTGAATAATGGGGTGAATTTTGAGCATGAGTGAAAATGTTGAAGAAAAGGGAAGAAAGTGATGTTCATACCACATTTTATGAGGATAGCAGCCACTGAGCCTAAATTACCATACCTTTACACTCAGCCTCGTTACAAGCCTTGAAAAGACCTTTTTGATTTTGAGTGAGCTGAAGCGAATGTTGATTGGAAAATAAGGGCAAACCTAAGGGTGAAGTCATGCATGTGTTCATCTTTGTGAGTGTGAGAGTTGTATGTGATTCCAGAGATATAAAGTGTTGAACAATTGTGTGTGAATATGGAATCATCTTTGTTGTGAGGGCATTTGAGTAATTTTGTTGAGCTAGAACTTGCCTTTTAAGCAAGTATTGTGAACTTGAGAATCTTTGATAATGATGAGTCACAACTTGTGCATTCATGTTTGAGTCTTTAATAGCACTGTTTGAGACATCCTTTTTGAACTGCTGAACTTGAGGACAAGCAAAAGTTTAAGTTGGGGGTGTTGATGAGTCCGAGATTTGGACTCATTTAGGGCTTTATTTATATAGATTTAGTGTCCTCAAATGCTTATTTTGTGCCAATAACTAATGTAAAACCCTTGATTTTCAGGTACATGAATTGAGAAACAAAGCAAGGACACTAATTTGCAAATTAAAAGGAACAAAACAGGCTGAAAGAATCAAGAAAGGCAAGCCTGGCGATCACCAAGTCCACTTTGCAAGTCGCCGAATGGCTACTTGACCGCCTAAAGTTCCAGTGTGCCAAGCCCTGAAGGAAAGAACCAAGTTGGCGAGAGAAAGTAGCAGTCGGTGGATCGCCGAGTGGTTCCACGATGTAGGGTTAGATCACCCAAGGTTACAGACCTTGAGGATGCTGAATGCCAAGGCAGTAGGGCGATGGAAGTGACCAAAGGGAGGCTCACTGAGTGGTTCGGTAAGCCCGACTTACTTCGCCGAGTGACTCTTAGCAGCACATTTTTGGCGACTATAAATACATTTTTGAACATTTAGTTTAGTATCTTAGCTAATATATTTTGTCTTTTATTAAGTTTTGAGCTCTGGAGACAGTTTTCTCTAGTTTTTCCTAAGCTTTGAAAAATTGAAGTTTAATTTTCACTTTTGAGAAATTGGAAGTGGGACTTTGAGATTCTTCGAATTGGAGCATTGTAAGGACGAGTCTACACTTACCCAGTTGATGGATAATCAATTTGGTAACTGTTTTTACCTTTTTATGATGTCTAGCTAAAACCCTAATTCTTGGGGTGTGATTATGGGCTGATTTAGTTTATGGGTATTGCTAATTGTTAGTTTAAATGCTATTTAGAAGTGAGTTCAATCATTAATTGTGGTTTAATTTAAGAATTGTAGTTGCAAATGCAGTTCAACCCTTGTGTTTTTGGCTTACTCGAGAGAGAGGTTTTAAAACTAAACTTATTGATTAATGGTCTGTGGGTATTGGGTTGACCTGAGTTCAGCTCGAGAGAGTGAATCCTAAACCCAATTCCATACATTCAGCTCGAGAGAATGGATGGACTAAGGTGTGAGATGTTCTTATTTTGCATGCTTGTTGCTGTTCGAGAGAAATCAAGTTGATTCAGGGTAAATTGTTCGAGAGAAAGTTTACCTCCTCTATAGCCCAGCTTACTCACTAATATCTAGCTATTTTCTAATAGTTGCAAATTACCCATTTGTCTATATTAGCATATAATCAAATCACATCCCAAGAACCCGTCTCATTATTGTTATTTCGTATTGTTTGTCACTGTTTGTAGTTGATAATTCCAAACCAAAACCCCCCATTTGACATTCGTGTCACCCACTGATTTGAATGATGTCTTCATTTGATAATTTTTATTCCTATGACTGATTTGATCATGTTCATACTTCCCTATTGAATTTTTAACACGTACTGCTCCCCGTTGGATTCGACCCCAACTCACTAAGTTGGGTTTTATACTGACTAGCTATCATTGACACTTAGAATTGGATGAAGTTTCCTTGAAACATTAATCACCTATCTAGCTCGAGAGTAGATAAATTGAGGTTTTGGGCTGTTTATAATTATGATGCTTGTCGACGTTCGAGAGAACTCACTTGATTTGTGATAGTTGATCGAGAGATGGCTATTACATCTAAAGCCTAGCCTATCCTCTATGATTCCACGACTTTTGATAATTATTAATCACCCGTATAAAGAAATTGGCAATGAATCGATCACATCCCCAAGGATCCATTTCTACTTGATTACTCCCCTGTTTTAGTAGTTGTTAAATGAGAAATTCAATCCCCCAATTTGACACTAGTTGTCAACCCCTATATATTACTTTAATGGTTTCAATAATTTCTATTCCTACAACCGATTAGAAAATGGCTTTCACTTTGTAATTGAATTCTCTACTTCATCACTCCCTGTGAGATCAACCCCAACTCTTCGTTGGGTTTATATTATATAGCGATTGCCTACACTTATGATTGGATGAAGTGTAGTTGAACGTTATCAAAAATGGCGTCGCTGTCGGGGAGTGGTGTTTAGAATTCTTTTATTGAAGCTGTGATCTAATCTTGTTTGTAGTTGAATCGACTTACTTTGTTTTGTGTTTGTTGTTGGCTTTTCTCGAATAAGTGACGAAATTGTGAACGGAAGCAACGCCAACCAACTTGGACATCAAGATGACATCAGTAATTTGAATGATGTCATCAAAGCTCAATTGGATGGTGTAGGTGCAATTCGTTTACCTCTAGTCATGGGAAATGTTGTATTCCATGTGACAAAATTGATGTTACAGCTATTGCATATGAAGGGTTCGTTTGAAGGTTTAGCTTATGAGGATTCCTATGAGCATATCAGAAACTTCGTGGACGTGTGTGGCCCATTTGTCTTCGAGAATATCACACAAGAGTCGGTTAGACTTAAGTTGTTTCCATTCTCTCTAATAGGGGAGGCAACAAGGTGGTTGGTTGAGTTACCAAGAGAAACAATCACTTCGTAGGAGGAACTCACCAAACTATTCTATGTCAAGTTTTTCCCTCCCTCAAGGATGATGAAGCTGAGGGATCATATTCAAAACTTTAAGCAAATAGATGGGGAACCGATTCATGAAACATGGGTGAGGTTCCAGAAGCTGCTGCTCAAGTGCCCAACTCATAGACTCCCGAGGAATGTGTTGCTACAATACTTCTATTGGAGTCTCGATTCAATAAACAAAGGGGTGTCTGACCATATGTTCGAGGAGGAATCATACAACAACCATTTACTATAGCATCCACTCTACTCGACGAAATGACAAAGATCAATCGTAAAAGGTACACTAAGGAAAATCAGGTGTCTCCTTTGAATTTTGGGCTAACAAAAGAGCAGGTAGAAAAAAACCAAGAACGGGACGACAAGGTAGCAAAGATGATGTCCCAAATGGTGTTTCTAAATGAACAAGTGATGGGAGGTATTTCTAAAAATAATGAAGTGAAAAAGGTGTCATGACTAGACGAGGATTCTCACCTAGGCCCTTTGAAGTCGGGTGGGAATCAAGGTTGGAACACATTTATTGAAGATGAACAGAGAGGTTACAATCGAGATTGGGCTGACCAAAATGAATTTTGGAGGAGAGAAGATAATCATAAGGTGTATCACATACAAACAAGTGACAACCCAAAATCTAGGGGAAGTTGAGGGATCCTTCGAGTGGATGAATTGTTATCACACATTCTAGATAAGGTTTAAGGGCCTGATGACATGGTTAAGGAAATGAGGGATGATTTCTCATCCTTGAATAATAAAGCAAACTCTCACGCAGATTCTATCAAGCTACTTGAATGTCAAATGAGACAATTTTCAGCCTAATTAGAACCCAAGTTATTGGAAAGGTGTGAAAATGATGATATAGCAAATTCAAAGGCTGATCATGACAAATGTTTGGTGGTTTTGACACGAAGTGGGAAAATAACAGGTGGTGATGTGAAGGTGAATGATGAGGCAAACACTAATGGAGAAAAGAAAGACACCATTGATTAGAGAGGTCCGACCAAGCACCGGATAATAACATGCCCGAAAAGGAGGAAGAATGTACAAGGCAAATCACCACCGGGGAGCTACAAATAACTAAAGAAAGGGCTACGTCTTCTTCAAAGTTGGTAAAACCGTTGCCTAAAATCAATCCCCATTTTCCTCAAAGGCTCAAAAAGTAGAATGAAGATGAAAAGTTTAAGAAATTTCTATCCGTGTTCAAGACACTTTCCATAAACCTTCCTTTAGTGGAAGAATTATTGGAGATGCTGGGATATGCGAAATTCGTGAAGGAATTGGTCACTAAGAAAATAAGTACGGATTTTGAAATGATTGAAGTCTCTCACAATTGTAGTGTAGTTATGACCAGCGATGTGATCACAAAAAAAGAGGATCCGGGAGCATTTACTATCCCATGTACCATTGGGATGCTTCAGTTTGCCAAGGCTTTGTGCGACTTAGGGGCGAGTATTAACTGGATGCCGTACACCATCTTCAAGCAACTTGGGCTGGGTGAACCTAAATCCACAACAATGCGACTTCTCATGGATTACCGGTCCATTAAACATCGTATTGGAATTCTTTATGATATATTGGTGAAGGTGGATAGATTTATCTTTCCGATTGACTTTGTTATTTTGGATTGTGAGATTGATGCGAAGGTGCCTATTATCTCGGTAGACCATTTTTGGCTACCGGAAGAGCTCTAGTGGAGGTTGAAAGTGGTGAGTTAAAGTTCCGGGTAAATGATGAGGAGGTTACATTCAATGCGTGCAAATCGATGAAGCAACCTAGTGACATTCATGTGGTTTCAACAATTGATGTGATTGATGAAGCAGTGGCTAGTGTGAGTGAAATGATGTGTATGGGTGAACCCCTTGTTGTTGTTCTTTCAAATTATGATGGGGATGAAGTTCAAGGGTATGATGAAGTTGTGGCTGCTCTATCGGGACTAGGTGCTCATTCAAGAAACCCATTGAAGCTAGATAATGATCTAAAATATCGAGAGAGTCCCCCCGCCAAACCATCCAAAGAAGAACCTCCAAAACTTGAGTTGAAAGTGCTCCCATCTCATCTTCAATATGTATTTTTGGGAGCAAACAATACCTTACCCGTCATCATTGCAACAGACTTGCTTTAATGGAAAGTGAAGTTGCTTATTGTGGTATTAAAGCGGTACATCAAGGCCATAGGATGGACAATTGATGGTATTGTAGGTATTCCCCTCGGATTTACACTCATAAAAGCCAATTGGATAGTGAATGTAAACCCAGTGTTGAGCATCAAAGGAGGTTAAATCCACCTATGCAAGAAGTGGTGAAGAAAGAAATTATCAAGTGGTTAGATATAGGTGTGATGTAACCTTTTGCGGATAGCAAATGGGTACCTCCCGTGCAATATGTACCAAGGAAAGGAGGCATTGCGGTGGTTCCAAACGAAAAAGGTGAACTTGTACCTATGAGGCTGGTCACTGGTTGGCGTGTATGCATGGACTACTAGAAATTAAATACATGAACCGAGAAAGATCATTTCCCAATGCCGTTTATAGACAAAATGCTTGATAGGCTTGTGGGGTGTGGATGGTATTTCTTTTTAGATGGTTATTCCGGATACAACCAGATTTCCATTGCATCGTAAGATCAAGAGATAACTACTTTCACATGTCCTTATGGGACCTTTGATTTCAAGAGGATGCCTTTTGGGTTATGTAATGTCCTGCTACATTTCAGCAATATATGCTCTCTATTTTTGGAGATATGGTGGAAGACTCAATGGAAGTGTTCATGGATGATTTCTCAGTCGTTGGTGATTCATTTGAAGCTTTTCTTGAACATCTTGGGCAAGCGCTACAAAGGTGCGTGGAAACCAACTTAGTTATAAACTGGGAGAAATGTCACTTCATGGTAAATGAGGGCATTGTTTTGGGGCACAAAATTTCAGGAGAAGGAATGTAAGTGGATCAAGCTAAAGTCGAAGTCATTGCCAAGATGCCCCTCCTATCTCGGTAAAAGGTGTCCGGAGTTTTCTAGGCCATGCGGACTTCTACAGATGTTTTATAAAGGACTTCTCCAAAGTAGGACACCCACTCTGCAAATTGCTAGAAAAGGAATCCACCTTCAATTTTGATGATGCTTGCCTACAAGCATTTTTGTGCTTGAAAGAAAAACTAGTGTCAGACCCAATCATTATTGCCCCCGATTGGAGTATTCCGTTTAAACTCATGTGTGATACTAGTGGTATTGCTTTAGGAGCTGTTCTTGGTCGACGAAAAGGGAAATTATTTCACCCAATTTATTATGCAAGTAAGACATTGAATTTGGCGCAAAAGAATTATACTGTCACGGAGCAAGAATTGCTAGTGGTGGTGTATGCGTTTGAAAAATTCAAAGCATATCTTTCGAGAACCAAAGTGGTGGTGCACACATATCATGCGACCATTAGATAATTGATGGCTAAGAAGGATGCAAAACCAAGGTTGATTCGGTGGGTATTGTTGTTGCAAGAGTTTGATTTCGAAGTAAAAGATTGGAAGAGGTGTGAAAACCAAGTGGAAGATCATTTATCTCGGTTAGAAACCAATATGGTTGATTCCAAAGAAAGGGACATTGTGGCTGAATTTCTGGATAAAACGGTAATGAGGGTACCTAAGGCAACCCACCTTGGTATGCTAACTTTGCTAACTATGTAGTGTGTGGAATAATAACCGTGGGTGTGAACTTCTACCAACAAAAACGGTTCTTGTTCGATGTAAAAAGGTATTTCTGGGATGAACCATATCTATTCAGAGAATGTGTAGACCATATCATTCGACGGTGCGTACCGGAAGAGGAAGTCAATGAAATTCTCAATTCTTGTCATGCTTGACCTGTTGATGGACATCATAGCGGGGTGCGAACAACAACCAAAGTGCTTCAAAGTGGATACTATTGTCCATCACTATACCAAGATGTGCATGTCTTTGTTAAACAATGCATACAATGCCAAAAGCAAGGAGGGGTATCAAAAAAACATGAGCTACCTCTTAATCCCATCCTAGAGGTTGAATTGTTTGATGTTTGGGGAATAGATTTCATGGGTGGAAGCTATAGCATTACCCAACATGATGGAAAGAGTGTTGTGCAATTCTTAAAGCGCTATATTTTCTCATGATTTGGTACCCCACATGCTATCATCAGTGATGGAGGGTCTCATTTTTACAACCAAATGCTTGCATTGTTGTTCAGCAAATACAGAGTCAAGCTTAAAGTTGCAACACCATATCATCCACAAGCAAGTGGCCAAGTTGAGGTTTCAAATTGAAGGATTGCAAGTATTCTGGCAAAAACAGTGAATGCAAATCGAACGGATTGGTCTCGGAAGCTGGATGATGCTCTTTGGGCGTATCACACTGCTTTCAAAACACCAATTTGCATGTCACCATATTAGCTGGTATTTGGAAAATCTTGTCACTTGCCAATTGATCTTAAACATAAGGCACTATAGGAGTTGAAGGCATAAAATCAGAATTGGGAGAATTCTTCGAAAGGGAGAGTAAATCAACTTCATGAGTTAGAGGATTTTCGGTTGACCACATATGAAAGTTCAACCCTTTATAAGGAGAAAATGAAGCAGTGGCACGACGCTAAAATCCTTCAGCGAAGTTCAAAGTTGGTGATTTTGTTTTGCTCTACAATTCTCGTTTTAAACTTTTCCCAGGTAAACTCAAATCGAAGTGGTTTGGCCCATTCAAAGTAACTCGAGCATTCACAAATGGGGCTATTGAAGTTGAAGGCAAAGACATACCAGCTTTCAAAGTGAATGGACAACGTCTGAAGCTTTATTTTGGAGATTGACATGAAATATCAGTAATTGAAGTGGTGTATTTGGAAGATTCTTGAGAGTATTTCCACGTCGTTCCCCAACGTTAAATAAGGCGCTTCTTAGGAGGCAACCCAAACTTTTGTAGTTTTCAAATAATTTTTACAGAATGTGCAGGAACTGGTGATTGTACAATGATACAACCTTTTCGGCGGTTGCGATTTGGTCCGCCTTTTGGCCCTAACTGGAGGATCACCGTTCTGGAAAATTTGGCAAAACTATCAGTCTGTTCGGTGATTCGCCAAATGATTCGACGAGCCTGAGTTCACTCGCCTTTTGGTCCCTCTTGAATGACCAATGTTTTGGAAATTTTGGCAAACCATATGTAGTTCGACTATTCATCGAGTGGTTCAGTGGTCTCAAGCAACCTTCGTCGATTGGTTACATAGTGAAGAGTTCTTCTGATCCGACTCCTTTCAATTAGTGCTCTTTCCTTTTTAATTCTGTCATTATTTTCATTTTTGCATTGAGGACAATGCTAGGTTTATTTGGTGGTGTTGGGGCAATTAAATGTTGGTTTTGACCCGAATTAAAAGTTGCCACCTCTTGGTGTTTGTTAATGTGGCTTTTCTGTGGATGTTCTCTTGAAATTTTGTATGTTGGTTGTGATCAATACCGATGACTTGAATAGTGCTCTAGATTGAACAATATGTGTGTACGGCTCCAATGAGGCAAATTGAGTTACATAAGTCATATGTGAACTTTTAACATCTCATTGTGACTAGCCAGTTGTTGAGTTGACCTCTTGTGATGATCGTTGCACGCTAGCTGAAAATTGTAGAGTCTTGTTTGATGATTGTGTTGAATGCCATGTGTGGTGAGAATTTCTTGAAATATATGCTTGGTAATACCTAGAACTTTCCCAGTTAGTTTAATTAACTAATGTAAGCAAATGATTGAGATGATCTTAGGCACAATTCGGGAAGAGTGAACCAAAATTGATTTTATACCTCTTGATGACTACCTTGTGAGAGTGTAAACCTTGCTTGGCACAGTTTGAGCTTACCCTTTTTCTTTTGGATGAAACATAAATAACTTTGCCTTTTTGTCCCATCACCTATAACCTTCATGAAGCATTGGTTCATTTGAATAGCCAACTTAGGCCAAAAGCCTAAGTTGGGGGTGTGGTGAAAAAGGATAAAACTCAAGAAGTTTGTAAAAATCTTCGCTTGATGCATTGTGTTGAAAAAGATGGAACCCCTCCATATAAAAAAAAGAGAAAAGAAAAATAAGAAAAAAAGAGAGAATGTTGAAACAAAGCTAGTGCATCAGATAAAAGACAAGGGGCGTCCAATGAATCATGCTTAGAAGAGCATAAGGTGGATTGTGAAAATCATAAAGAGAAGGAGAAAAAGCAAAATGCAGGCCATGCTTCATGAAGGTAGAAGTCACTACGTTAAAATGATCATACATTTACCCTCAGCCCCACTACAAGCCTTGAAAGACCTTTGTGATCTTGAGTGAGCTGAAATTCATGTTGTCTGGAAAATATGGGCAAGCTTATGGGTAGAGTCATGCATGTGTTTATCTTTGGGAGTGTGAGAGTTGTTTTTGATTCCAAAATTCTGGAAAATTGATGAGTTTTGTGTGAGCATGGAATCATTCTTGGTGTGAGGGCATTTGAATACTTTTGTTGAGCTTGAACTTGCATTTGAAGCAAGCATTGTGAGCTTGAGTTCTATTTGATAATGGTTATTCACAGTTTGAAACTTAGAGTGCACAATTGAACCTTGCATGAGTAGTTTGAACCTCTCATGTGCATTCATGTTGAATCTTGAGTAGCGCTGTTTGTAGACATCCTTGTTGAATTGATTGATCCTGTATTTTACTCGAGGACAAACAAAAGTTTAAGTTGGGGGTGTTGATAAGTCTGGGATTTTGACTCATTTAGGGCTTGATAATCATAGTTTTACTGTCTTTATTGCCTATCTTATGCTATAAATTAATGCTTATGTGTTGATTTACATCTAGGAAGACAAACGAGAAAGGAAAGGATATAATCAGGCAAAAGAGAGTAGAAAAATTGAACCAGTTGAAGAAAAGCAAGGCTGGGGATCTCTAAGGCCACTCGGCGACTCACCGAGTGGTCCTTCAGCTCGCCTAAAGTTACAACATGCTAGCCCTAGGACAAAGGCAACTCGGCAACGAAATGTACCCTTCGGCGACAGGCCGATTGGATCGGTGAAGGAGTCTCAGCCGCCTAACTTTACAGAATAATTACTGAAGATGCAAGAAAAAACGGCGATGAGAAAGGACAATTGGCGCATCACCAATCAATCACCTAAAATCACAGCAAAGAAAGAGTGAAGACTCAAGCTAAAAAGGCGATGGAGAGGAGCATTTGGCGCGTCGCTGACCAGGTTGGCGACGCTCGACTTATACCGCCGAATGACCCCGCAGGCAAAAATTTGGGAACGTATAAATTGATTTCAAAAAAGAGAAATCGTGACTTTGACATTGTTGGACTCTGGGTTTTTTATCCAAACAATGTTTTTCTAAGTTTTTGAGTAGAATTTCAAGTTGGGTGTTGATTCTAAGTTGATTTCAAGCACTGTAAAGACGGGAATTTCGCTACTCATCTTATGGAGAATATAATTTGTAATATTGTTTTGCTTTTTACAATGCATGGCTGAAACCCCCATTTTTAGGGGGTGTGATTATGTGATTAATTGTCTCAATTAGCTTATGGGTGTTAGTAATTACTGATTTAATTGCTGTTTTGAAGTGGGTTCGATTGATAATTGAGTTTTAACTCATGAATTGTAGCTACAAATGAAGTTCTAGCCTAGTATTCTATGCTTGCTTGTGAAAGAGGTTTTAGAATTAAGGTTATCAATTAACGATTATAGTGATTGAGTTGTTTTGCATTCAGCTCGAGAGAGTGAGTCTTAATTTGATCCTACCTATCCAGCTCGACATAGTAGATAAATTGAGGTTTTGGGTCGTTTATAATTGTTATGCTTGTCGAGGTTCGAGAGAACTCGTTTGATTCATTATAGTTAATCGAGAGATGGCTATTACATCTAATTCCTAGCCTATCCACTAAGATTCAATGACTTTTGGTAATTAGTAATCACCCGTATAGAGATATTGGCAATAAACCCAAAGATCCTTTTCTACTTGATTACTCCCCTGTTTTAGTAGCTATTAATTGACAAATCCAATCCCCCTATTTGACACTAGTTGTCAACCCCTATTATTTACTTTAATGGTTTCAATAATTTCTATTCCTACAACCGATTAGAACATGGCTTTCACTTGGTAATTGAATTCTCTACCGTATCACTCCCTGTGGGATTGACCCCAACTCTTCGTTGAGTTTATACTAGATTGTGATCGCCTACACTTATGATTGAATGACATGTAGTTGAGCGTTATCAATGACGCATCTCAATTAATCAAATATCAGCATAATATATAACCACCTCAACCATCACAAATATACTGGTTCAATAAAGAAACACTATCACACAAAAGAATTCAAGTCAATAATATATTAGCTAATGCCCATATGCTTTGGCATTCTCGGATTACAATCCGCATTCTATAGTAATAAACTTTCCCTTTATAACACCAATACTTGTACCAATGTCCGTCACACCATTGGTACGAGACCCCCATCTTTCGCCCTTACCCATGATCTATTTCATTTTTTAATCTTTAATTAGAAAAACGTCCTTCAACGAAGTCTGAAAGTCTTAACATACCTTATATGTCGAACACGTGTCAATGAAATCCTCAAGGTTTTTCCTTCCCCTTTTGTAAAGTTTCCAAAAATTTCCACTCTATCAAAATATGTACAATTGATAAATAAATGAGTCCGTAGACACCCATATTACTATATTCTTATCCTAGACCAAAACTCACCCAAATCTATAACCAAGTTCATAAATCTTGGTGTCACTAATATGGCAAGCCTCATATTCCTAAACTTCAAGCCTAGGGTTAAGTCTCAATTTACCCAAATATCATAAATTTAATGGTTTTCAAAATATACCTAATATTTAATTACCTATCTCAATATATTAAAACTTTAATTACAAAATAATAACCATTGGAAAATTCCAAAGTTTAAAACCAAAAATTTCACAGCCTGAAACCTTAACAAACAGAAATGCACAGAAACCAATTATGCAATAGCCTTACTTTTGCCAATGATTAATTTTTTCTTAACTGGCAATTATTTTACCCCCAATCCAAACCCGTCACGTTTGCAGTTTCAATACATTACAAAAATAGATTAATTTTCCTTTTTCTTCCGATCAAAATATCATATATTTCTTATCCTATGTCACTGATCCCTAACACATAAGCAAAAGTACAATTCCTAACTATCCAACACATCCGTAAACTATCATTAATTCATATGATTAATTAATCCTATAGTTGGTCATCATTAACTCAAGATGATTCATTAATATATATCCCCAAACTTACATAACAATTCAACCAAGAATAACCTAATATATATATTCCCCAAACTTACGCATTGTACCAACAACAATTTACAATTGGATTATCTTCATTTTATTTAACCCGCCTATGAGGTAATTAATTATTAGTCCTAATTGAACCATCAATCAGTAATAGTCACGTGTAACATTATTAATTAAAACATTCAAGTTTCCTTCCACACCCAACATCAAATACTCACTTTCCTACAAGAACAATGCATACTTTTATTTATACACCAAGTAATTTAGTATGTACTCCATGGATTGAGAATTAAAGTTCTCACCTGATTGCGCCGTTGCCTGCGTCAATGTTGTGGATAGGTTTTCCGTCTATTCTCTTCTTTCTTTCAATAGGAAGCCACATGTTCCTCTTTATTTTTCTTCAGTTATGACCCATATATTAAACTTCAATTAGTTTAGCCCACTTTTACCCATAGTTAAGTGGTATAGAGGATTAAATAAATTATCAATTTAGCCCACTAACCCCTAATTAAAATAATTCTCTAAAATTACCCCCAACTAAATAATCATAGCTACCAAAAAATTCAAAATTTTCATTTAAATTTTATGGTAAGAGTCAATGTTGACACCCAATTTTGAACCTCCACATTGTAAATTAATCATCGAGCTTCTTCATTTCAAACGATTTAAAATAATTAGTTTTATAAAATTTCAAAAAAAAATAAAATTGCAAGTTATTTTAAATAGTTTTGTCACTCTTTTATAACTTTTAGATAATATATATGTTTTACATAATTTCGTATATAATCAGTATATTTTATGAATATTCAAAAACTATCTCAAAGAGATTTTATTTTAATTAAATATTCTATTAAATTAGTTTAGTTCAAATTATAGTTATAATTCTAAGTCATTTGGTTTATATTTAAATTAATTATTTTATTTCGTTAGGATTAAGAAGATCGTTAGTTAATTATATTAATTCATCTTATTTGACCTTACTCGAATTCCTCAATTAATTCAAATCGGCTATGTCCTTAACTTCACTCGGCCGAATTTGTAATCTATATGGTTATTTTCCAAAATCTGAATATTAACCAATATTTGCTCCATTTATTGGATCAATTTAAGACCAAAGTTAAGCCAATTTTCAGCCCAACTTCCATTAAATCCAGCCCAATTTCACTTTCCCAGCCGGCCCACTCTTTCTATACACAAATATAGCATACCCATTTCAATTCAAGAATTCCAATTCAATTCCAACAAACACCAAATAATTCCCAGCCAAACCCGACCCGACCCCTGCATGTTTTCTTCTTCTTCTTCTACACGCGAACATCTTCTTCCCAGCAAGAAGTCGCGTCCAACAGTACCCCGACCCCACAGCCCATACTCGTCTTCTTCTTCTTCACGCAAGAAAAGAATGACAAGAAACTACCCTGTAGAACCCATAACCCTAGCAACCTAATTGATCAAATCGATGTTCCCTATCAGAGATCTTCAAATCTCTTTCACTGTTGATCTTGGAAAGGAGAAAAGAAATTCAAACTTTTTATTTGAATTTCTCCAACGGATTTCCCCCCAAAATGGCCCCAACTTCCCCTATAAATAATCCTTTACATTCTAGTGAAAAAGGAGGGTCTCGAAATTGGTTTTTGACGGTCTTGGAGTTTAGTTTGGAAGCAATAGTCGTTTTACAATTGAAAAATTACAAGCAATTCTCTAATCCTAGGTTCCGAGGAAATCCCTGTTCGTAGCTGATTTGAACTTCTTGGCTTACTCTTATTAGTATTTGAATCTTGTGGTAAAAGAATCACTATCCAAAGCTCGTCGTCCCAGTTCTGCTGCCCTCTAAAAGGTAATATTAATTTCGATTCGAACGCCTTTCGTTCTAGATGATCTGTTATTTGATTCTCAACTGTATGAGCTGTTTATATGTTAGTGTTTTGGGAATTTTTCTTTACTGTTGATCATAAATCAGTATGTAGATGGTTCGTTTATTCAAAAATGATTTTTTTTCGGTTTTTGTTTTCTCGTTCAATGATGGGCCGATCCCATTTAAGGATCAGGATAAGTTCTTCCGGTTAGTGTACTTTTACCTTATTACATGATCTCATCTTGTTGTTTATGATTGTGGTTTAGTTTGAAGTCCTAAATTTAGTCTAAGAGGAGGTTTATTTTCATTTGTGAGCTGATTTTTGTTTTGTATCTCGACTAGTTTAAATAAATATAGGACGATTGGTTTACTGTTCTCTCTTTTCTCTTCTCTTCGTTGACTGGTCTGTTGAGTTTATTCCGTTCTAATTTTAGGTTGTTTGAATCTTTAGTTAAGCAAAGTTTGTATACATGAAGGTTATTGTTGCCTGCCTTTTCTGTTTCTTAGAGTTCAAAAATATTGATATATGTTTGAGTCTCTAAGATTGAATGTACGCTTTGTAGAAGTTGGTTTGATGTATAAATTATATTTGGTAGCCATGAACTTGTTACAAATATTGCATATACTTATCGACTTTCTGTTTTGCTTTCATGTTTATTCTTTGATATTTGGATTAGCATTGAGGTATAGATCAAACGACTGTTAAAATCTAATCAAAAGGGAGTACTTTGTAGTAAGTTTGAAATGGATGTTCACTGTTGCATAATTTTATTACTACTATTACTTTTTTCCCTTTTCTTTTTTATGTCATTGCATGCCTTCCTCAAAGTGACATATCAAGTACATAATACTCGAAGAGACACGCTCTTTGACCGCATCCATGTTGTGTTTATTTTTATTATTCGGGTGTGATGAAAACCATTTTATCCCTTGTTGTTCTTGCTGTCCACACACACTTTTGCCACTGCCAAGTTTTAGATGTGTTACCTAATGAGGTATAGTTAGTTCATTTTTATTTTAATAACTTTTGGTCTTCTTTTAATGAATAGGTTTTGGTCACATTTTGGTTTGAACTACTTAAGTTATCCTTTTCAACTATGTTAAGATGCCTTTATTTTCTTATCTCAAAGTGATAATTTTGTTCTTTCTTTCGGTTCATGCATGAGAGCTCTTCGAGTTATTTTTGAAATGCGTGTTAAATCCTAGTGTATATCGCAGATCTTTGAAATTTTCTTTCTTTTCTTTTCACGCATTACTGCCTGATTTAAGTACAAATCCGTGCTTTGCTAGTCTTTGTGTTCATGTAGTTGTGTATATTGTGACCCGAGATTTTGAATTATGTGCCTGAAACTAGTGGTACCAATATTTGTGTGAAAAGATTTAGCTCTTCGAAATACACCTGTTAAAATCCTTATGATTATATGAATTCACCCAATTTTAAAATTGCTATAAGTTGTCTGATATGGTAGTTTGGATATGTAATTTTGTTGATCTGTTCTAAAATTATATTAATATGCTATCTCTCAATTTATCATTTATCCAAGATTAGCTTGTTGTTTAGATCCCTTGCCATGGATTAATGTTGGAGTATTTTGTCAATTTCTGTGTATCTTAAATTTGCCCAAGTGTTTTGTTCCAATTTGAAGGGTAATGTGCATATGATAAGCTTCTTTATTTTATTGTTTTTTATTGTTTTTGGTTCATGTTGGTTTCCGTTGCCTTGTTGAATTCATCATTATTTAGCTAACTTATGTGCTGTTTTGATCGTTCGGATTATGACATAATAGTTTTTATTTTTATTTTGTTGTTGTTGTTGTTGTTGTTAGGAATGAGTTAAAATGTTTATGGATTTGTGATTTACTTCTTTACTCGAGTTATTGCCATCCCCAATGATTAATTTGCACTAATAGATTCTTAATCTCAATGCAATATTGGTGTGTCTTTGTAGACATTTCATTTAAAATTTATTTAATTATGGTTAGAATCTTGAACCACGTTAGCAACAAAAGTTTTGTCATCTTAGTCATAGCATATCCATAATCTGGAATCATTCCTCTGCCCTTTATACGTTTGCATTTTCAGATTTTGAGTTGTTGTGACTTTCTTCCTTGTCCTAATCTTTATCCTTCTTTTCTTGCATGAACCCTCTCGATTTGAGTCCATTGGAATCCCTTTGTTACTCTCATTGCATCACGGGTTGGGTAGAAACCCAACATCTTCTCCATCGAGTCAACAACAAATTTATACGAACTGGAAATTGAATACAGGTGTACGGAAAGACCGAAAACGGGCAGTATACATGCTTCATACAGCAGTATACATCGGTATACATAGTGAATATCGATATACATGACCAAAAGTCAAACACATGTGTTTGGAAGAAAGATATACATGAAAAGAGCTGATATACATGTCGATATACACTGATATACAGTCGGTGTATACAAAAACGAGATTAGGATTAAACCCCAAAAATTCCAGCGAAATTGGCCCAGAAGAAGGCCCAAATTCAAATTCTCCCTTACTCTTTAATTATTTAATTGTGATTATTTATTGTTTGTTGTTTAACTCTAACTTTATAATTGTTAATTAACTTAATGAATTCCCCAAAAGATGAGTTATTTTCTTTGTGTTGGTTTAATCTTAATATATTTCATGTTTTTGTGTTCATTTATTTTATTAATCAAGTATATTAGTCAAAATTTTATTAAGTTAACCTTTGGTCCTTAAAAGAGATGTTCTTTAATACTTTTCACTTAATCACATTTTATTCATTTTAAAATTGTTTTTTTTTAGTTAAAGTATTTTTCTCAAATAAACTTTAAAAATGTTAGTCAAAACCTTTTCAATCTATTAAAAAAAAAATATATATATACTTACTTAGTCATTTTCTCAAAAATGGTTAGTCAATTAATTTAAAACGATTTTCATGCTTTAATTTATCAAATTGGTTTAAATTATTATTTCAAAATGAATTAAATAAATTCTAATTAATCTAGTTTTATTAATATTCTAATCACTTGTATTTTGAGTCAAATGTTTCATTTTGGATCCCTTTCTCTAAAAAAAATAAATAAAAAATGTGTCATTTATTTAACTATTTTCTCAAAGTTAATCAACTATTATAAGTTATTATTTTTTTTTATGTTAAATCATTATTTTCCTAAAAATAGTCAAATATATTTTAGTCAAGTCGCAGGTCAATCGCATGTTAGCGGACACTTCGAATGCTTAAACCCTTCTCGAAGTGTAAATTGAACCCTGAACCCTCTTTGGTATTTTCAAATGATTTGTTCTGTTTAAATCTTTGAAAATTATAAGTTTTCTTAATTTCTTTAAAAAATTAAGTGGCGACTCTTTACTAATTATTTTTCTTAAAATGTTTTATACTTGAAACATTTCAAAAAGTGATTTTTCCAAAGATAGGAAAATTACGGCATAACAGAAATGGTGACTCTGTTGGGGATTTAATTAAGTTCTAACCATAAGATTTGACTATTTAACTAATTGTTATTAATTGCTAAATTGTTTATTTGTGCTTAATGTGTTTAAATTGCTATAAACTGTTGCATTCATGGCATGACATATATCGTCAAACGACGCTTATTTTTTATTTTCCACTTAAAGGATGATTATGCGGGCTGTAGTCGTTCGTTAACCAAATTGTTCTCGGGACACCCTGACGAATGTAGTTGGCTACTGGATAGTCAACGGTCGTTAACTGTCCCAGCCCAAGTAGTCCGCTTGGGTCACCAATCTACTATAAAGAAAGCCCACTCTTAGTCAAGACTAGTGTAGAGCTAAACTCAATCCCGAAATTTAGCGCATTGGCTTAAGATGACTCAACACCCAAGGCGTGTTGGGCCCATTAGAAGTCCACCTTGTGTCGATTTGACCCATTGGTCAATAAAAGACAATCATGCTTATGTGTTTAAATTTTTGAAGGATGTATACGCCATTTGGCAAACCATTGTCTCTTGGGGTTGAGTTTTAATCGTTTGTTCGAGTCAAAGAAGGATCAAGTTATCATAGCATCCAAGAGTGTGGACATTCGAAGATGACAAGAAATCAAGAACATATGATCTTTCCTTGGAAGCATAGATTAGGATTGAACCCCTGCGCGGGATTGATATTTTGTATCCCATTTCCCCTATTATGTATCCCCATTTAGTTTATTCATAAAACTTGTATAAATTTGGGTTTTGGGGCAATGGAATGTTTCAAATGATGTCATACATCCTTTAATTCGATAGGCCCACCTTTGGCATAAAAAGGTCACAAGTTTAGGACGCGATATAAATTGTGCTACTTGATATGATTGCTTTGTGTTGTGATGTGTCACTTTGTCTAAAGCAGAATTAATCCACTCTTGTTTCTTATAGCACTCTAAGCATATATTAAAATTCACAACAACAAAGTCCGTCCAAATTACTTCTGAAGTGTTGTCCAAGTTTCTCAGAAATATATAAACCATCTACTCTAAAAATCTCCTAAGTTTTTATTCGTCCATCACAGGAAGGTCGATTTGCCAGAATGTTTGGAAAAAGTGTCAACGCACCAATCTCACCCATAGCTTTGGTTAGTGATGAAGAAACTAAAGAATCAATGTTGAAAAAATTTATCAAGACTAAAGAGAGGATAACTGCAGCCAAAGGGAGACTTGCAATTCTGGACCAAACCGAATGGATGCTACGAGAGAGAATTATTGAGGTTGACATGGAAACAACCTCGGTGAAAAGAAAGATTGCAAAAATTGATCAAGAGATAGCTAATAACACTAAAGCGTCTGCAAGGATCTCCAAAATTGAACGGGACATTAAGAAACTAAATTTTGGGAATGCTTCCTCCATGAGGGGAAATGGTAAAACAAAAGTAGGTTCAGATGACGAGAGCATTGGATCATCACCCTACAGTTGAAGAAGGAAGGAAAGAAGTCTTTGGGTAGATTTAGGTTCATGTAACACATTTCTCATGTTTGTTAGTTTGTTTTTAATTTTTTATTGTAATCAAGAATTACGCGAGACTTGAGCCCATAGGGGGTACGTAGGAAGCTCTTTTTGAGCCTAGTCTCTTTATCAATTTTGGGATGGGTATGTTTAGGTTATCTTATGTAATTCGAACTACGTCGGGCTTGATTTCCTTGGTGGATACGTAGGCAGCCTACTTAAGGCTCAATCCCTATCTTTTCAACTTTTATTCTCCCTTATTAGTGAATGATTCTGAAGAGTTCCACCTATAAAACCATATGAGTGGAAGAAATTAGCAAGATTCTATGCAAGTCGACCTTTCCTATTCAATTGCAAAAAAGATTTCTTTCCATTTGAGTCCTCAAATTCATCCGAAATATTTCCATGGATTAATCTGCTTGAAGGAAAATGACACTTATGTGTTCATTTTTATTTCATCTTATTTGCATATCTCATTAAAAACAAAAACTAACACATATGTCTTTTGAGTTGTTCTTCTCTATAGGTAAAATCTGATCTGTGTTGAAATCAAACTGGCTGACCATCCCTACTTTACAAGATCTAAAGAAATCATACCATCCTTCCCTGATCATTCTTTGGAGAAAGGGAAGAGTAAAATGACTGGTACTTCTGAAGAAACATGAATAGTGGATGTGACCATCAGAAATGCTGAACTCGCTGATCAGAGTGAGTTGATCTCTCAGTTAATGCAACGAATTGCAGACATGCAGGAAGAGCTTCAACAGACCAAAGATCTGGCCAAACTGGCCATTGCATCGAATGAACCCCTCCTTGAAACTAGAAGACCTCCTCCTCCTTTTCCATCACTAAGTTCCCCATTACCCAACTATTTCCCTACCCATACGACATGACCCATCACATCCACCCCTAATCCTCATACCATTGACTTAACTGTATCCAACGCTTCTTACGCCAGCACTTCCTACCAAACACCACCACCACTACCAAATCAGAACCAAACACCTAACACTAATCACTCCCAAATCTTTACACCAACCTACGAAATCCCACCCCTAGTCTCTAATAATCCACGTGTTTTGCCTAGCCAGCCTGCATACCCTTCCGTAACATTCCAAACTCCACCAGCCTATACAATTCCTAAGCCATGTCCTAGCTTTCCTGTTCAACCGAAATTGGATCACTATGAAGAAATAGAGAAGGAGTGGAGGTTGAGAGAAGAAAAATGCGAACAAGAAATGAATGTTATGAAGGATGCCATCTCCGAGGCAGTAAAAAGTGTCCAATCTTCGAGGAAGATAACAGGACTTGAGTATGAGGACCTTTGTATGCACCCTGACTTGGAAATACCCGAAGGTTACAAAATTCCAAAATTTGAAACCTTCAATGGTATTGGCAATCCCATGGCTCACCTATGAGCTTATTGTAACAAACTCGTGGGTATAGAGAAAAATGTTGCATTAATTATGAGGTTGTTTAGTTGAAACCTCAGTGGCGAGGCGTTAGAATGGTTCACATCTCAAGAACACTGTCAGTGGTCTACATGGGGGGTTCTGGCCAAAGACTTTTTGGAAAGATTCCAGTTTAATGTCGAAGCTGTCCCCGACAGATATTATTTGGAAAAAATCAAGCAAAAGACCACGGAGGACTATCGTGAATATGCGTGCCGCTGGAGGAAAGAAGCTGCAAAGGTACAACCTATGATGACTGAAAGTGAAATAACCTCTACTTTTATTCGAGCTCAGGAGCCCGAGTATTATGAAAGGATGTTGCCTATGATGGGACAAAAGTTTTCAGAGCTGATCAGAATGGGAGATGCCATAAAGGATGGCCTCAAGTCTGGAAAGGTTACAAGTCTCACCGCCTTGCAGACCGCCAATAAATCCTCACCATCCATGGCCACATGATTCGGTAGGAAAAAGAAAGAGGACGTGTCTGCTGTATCTTTTAGCCCGAGGCCAAGGCCGCAAAGGTATTTTGGGTCTGGTTCTGCCATTGGAAACTCCAACCGATTCCCCACCTCAAATATTTACCCACCATCTCCACAAGCTCCAATCCCAATCTATTATGCACAACAGAACTACCAAGCACTACCACCTATCTACCAAAATCAACCACCAACCTACCAAAATACACTACCAAATCACCAAGCCAACACACCAGTCTATCAAAATCCCGGACAAAACAACCCCAATGCCAACAATCTACCCCGTCCTAACCTCGAAAGAAAGCCTCCCAGAGTTTTCACTCCCTTGGCAGAAACACGTACCCAACTCTTTGAGTGTCTAAGAGCGGTATGATTGATCCAACCAGTAGACGCAAGGACAATTAATCCCACAACAAAGTTCTTTCGAGCGGATCAACGTTGTGCGTACCATTCTGGAAGGGAAGGACATGATACAGAAGGATGTATCAATCTGAAACATAAGATTCAAGACTTGATCGATAACAGAGTCATCACTCTCCAAGGCCCTGCCCCCAATGTGAACCTTAACCCATTGCTGAATCATGGAGGAGCTACCATCAACATGATTGAAAGAGACGAAGATTGGCTTGCTAATGGGACTATCGGTGAAGCAAATATCAACTCACTTATACCAACAGTGGCCTCATTGAGCATAAAGGCCCGTCCAGAGTTTGTTGTAATAACTGCACCTCATCAAGCATTCACTTTGACAAAGGAAAACAGCAACGAGCAACCTAAAGAAAAGTTTGTCGTGCAGGCAGCTACCGCACAAGGGATGACACGTTCTGGAAGATGCTACATTCTAGAAGAACTAACTCAGGAAACACGAAGAAAGGAGAACCAAAAAAGGCCGATCATAGAGGGTGAGGCTGAAGAGTTTTGGCGAAGAATGCAGCCTAAAGAGTATTCCATTGTCAAGCATTTGGAGAAAACTCCCACTAAAATTTCTGTTTGGGCTCTATTAATGAGTTCTGAGTACCATCGAAAAACACTGTTGAAGGTACTTGATGAAGCGTATGTATCGACGGGAACAAGTGGTGAGAATCTAGCCACTATGGTAAGTCATGTCATTGGGAGTCATCAAATCTCTTTTCGAGAAAAGGAGTTGCCACTCGAAGGAGTGATGCACAACCATGCCTTATATATCACCGTCAAATGTAGGGACAAGTTTGTAGCACGAGTATTGATTGATAATGGCTTAGGACTCAATATCTGCCCATTATCAACCCTTACTCAGCTAAATTATGATGTAGGGAAAATCTGTCAAAGTCATATGAATGTAAGGGCGTTTGATGGTTCGCAAAGAGAAACCATGGGGGAAGTAGACTTGTGTATCCAAATGGGGCCTGCAGAATTTGTCACTGAATTTAAGGTGATGGGTATATCTACGAGCAACAACTTATTGCTAGGAAGACCATGGATCCATGCTGTTGGAGCAGTCCCATCCACATTGCATCAACTTTTGAAATTCATCTGAGAGGATCATGAAATCGTCATCCATGGTGAAGGGAGTAATCGTAGTTACTTTGGTTTCTCCATTCCAGTTATTGAAGAGTCTTCTTAGGGTACTAACTTTCACATGGTGGAGATAATGAATGTTGCTTTTGAAGGTACGACACTGCAAGTACCAATGCCGCAAGTGTATAAAATGCTAGCCGCAACTATGCTGAGAAGTGGTTTTGAACCTGGGCGTGGGTTAGGCAAGAATTTGGATGGCATATCCGAACCTATTCCCATACCATTTCAAAATTTTCGCTTCGGCGTCAGTTATACCCCAGCAGAGGAAGAATTGTGTGAAGCAGGAACAAGGAAGAAGCATGACTGTGATATACCAAAGCCTATTCCAGTATTGTACCAGTCATTTGTTGCTAAAGCTTTAGAGCCTGAGATTGATGGTCTAGTGGAAGGGATGCGAAAATTGCTTGATGAAGAAGATTGTGATGTGATCTCGGTAGAATGCACAACAACACCCACTATCCGAGATGCCGGACCTGGAGAAATGCTACAGAATTGGGTGGCCATTCCACTTATGATCCATCGAATGGCTTGGTAGACAAAGACAAGATTTGAAGTTTTATTTTTAAAAATCGGTGTCGTTCAGACGAGGCCTGAAACCACCATTTATGTCACTTTATTTTTCACCGTAATGCTTAAAAAGGAAACGACTCATGAGTCATGACCAAAGTTTGTACGCCTTTTAAAAATTCCAATGAAAGCCTCGTTTATTTTAAATTGATTATCTTGTCATTGCGAATTATTCTGCAATAAATACATTTAAACTCTTTCTATCTAACATGGTTGATTTGTTGTTCTTTTAAGTAAAAATGAATCTAAACCTGCCAATGTCATGACATGTCACGAACACGGCGAACCAAGTAAGGTCGATGAAGATGAATGTGAAGACTATGATGAGGAAACTATGATGCCTGAACACCTTACCGAGGACTTGAGGCAACTTGAAGATGATAAAAAGCCCAACCTGGATGAAGCAGAGACAGTAAACTTGGGAGATGACGAGTCGGTTAGAGAAACCCGAGTCAGTGTCCATTTGGTAGCAACAGAAAGAGAAGAATTGGTCAAGCTGCTCAGACAATACATCGATGTGTTTGCTTGGTCTTATGATGATATGCCAGGGTTATGCACTGATATTGTTTCCCATAAGCTGCCTATCAATTCAGAGTACTGTCCAGTAAAGCAGAAAACCAGAAAGTTCAAGCCCGATCTGAGTTTAAGGATAAAAGAGGAGGTCATGAAGCAGATCGAATCAAAAGTCGTTGAAGTAACCAAGTATCCCACTTGGCTGGCTAACATTGTTCCAGTGGCGAAGAAAGATGGAAAAATCAGGATATGCGTGGATTATCGGGATCTCAACAAAGCAAGTCCGAAAGATAATTTCCCCTTGCCAAACATCCACATACTCATCGATTATTGTGCTAAGCATTAGTTGTAATCTTTTGTGGATTGCTTTGCGGGATACCACCAGATTCTAATGGATGAAGAAGATGCAGAAAAAACAGCATTCATCACACCTTGGGGAGTCTACCATTATCGAGTGATGCCGTTCGGCCTTATGAATGCTGGAGCCACTTACATGAGAGCTATGACGACCATTTTCCATGATATGATCCACAAAGAAATTGAGGTGTATGTGGACGATGTCATCATAAAATCCCGCGAGAGTTCGGATTACCTGACACACTTGGAAAAGTTCTTTAACAGGTTATGTAGGTATGATTTGAAGTTGAACCCAGCCAAATGTGCATTTGGAGTACCTGCAAGGAAGTTACTTGGATTCATAGTTAGCAGAAGAGGTATCAAGCTTGATCCTTCCAAGATCAAGGCAATTCAAGACTTACCTCATCCAAAGACTAAGAAGGAAGTAATGAGTTTTCTGGGGAGACTAAATTACATCAGTCGATTCATAGCTCAATCAACGGTGATATGTGAGCCCATATTCAAGTTACTACGAAAAGATGCGCCAGCCAAATGGACCGAAGAATGTCAGAAGGCTTTTGACACCATCAAGAGTTACCTTTCGAATCCACCAGTGTTGGTGCCACCACATGCGGGCAGTCCTTTTCTATTGTATTTATCCGTCTCTGACAATGCATTCGGGTGTGTGTTGGGACAACATGATGAGACCGGAAGAAAGGAGAGAGATATATACTAAGTTCACATCCTATGAGGCTCGTTACACCCTTTTAGAGAGAACTTGTTGTGCTTTAACTTGGGTTGCTCAGAAATTGAGACATTATCTGTCGGCTTATACAACACATCTCATTTCGAGGATGGACCCGCTCAAGTACATATTTCAGAAAGCAATGCCCACAGGAAAGCTAGCAAAGTGGCAAATGTTGTTAAGTGAGTTCGATATTGTGTACATGACTCAGAAAGCAATCAAGGGGCAAGCTTTGGCCGATCACCTTGCTGAAAACCCAATAGATGAAGGATATGAACCACTTAGAACATATTTCCCTGATGAAGAAGTATT